>CM075486.1:9497500-9580000 GCA_037950665.1 Hypophthalmichthys nobilis
TCCAAACATTAAGCAAATATTTTCAAAGTGCGCAAAAAAGTAAAAAAAACAAAACAAAAAAAAAAACCAATGCGAATTAGGTGTGTTTTCATCAAGTTGTATTGGTCATAGGCGCCACAGAGCACCCATGGAAATGGCCGATAACCCACGGAAAAACACAAGATATTCTCCATTCATTTTATCAAAAGAAAAACGAAAAAGAAAAGCAAGCATCTTAGTTCATCGCAGTCTCACAAAGTTCTGTTATAATAAACAAAGCTGACTACACAATGAATTTCTTATTTACATAATGTCTACACTGTATTTATTTTGTTATAATGAGAGGATTTTGCAAGTGTGGAGAACTCGAAATCCACTCACCACTCAAAACACCTGAGTTTTTGTTCAGTGCTAACTTAAACACCTCTGATTGGCCATTGAGTTCAAGAAATCAACAGATATCTTTGTGATTGGCTACATTGCTCAACACTGCAAAACATGTCAATAGAAACCTTATGCACTGTATCATTTGCCAAACCAATGTGCTTTTATTTAAAGAAAACTGATCTTAGACCAGCAGTTATGGGCAGCTTTTCCCAGTAGTTTGAGTGAGAAAATTCCACACTAGTCTCAATGTATTTGCAGTACATGTTTTTCAAATCAGCCAAACCAGTGCAAAGTGCACACACAGTAATCTAAATGTCCTCTCTCTGCTTTTTATTTGTGATGTTCTCTATTCATTGCATTCTTAAAACTTCCTTTTTCTTTACCTTTTCACAACTCTCATCCAGCTCATCAAGCAAATGGAGGCAGGAAAACATTTTCTTTAATATTAGAAAGCTAAGCATTTTCTCAGCTGTGGTTAAAAAAAATAAATAAAAAAAATAAAAAAATACTGTCTGACGCTTCTGTTGGGTTCACACTAACCACATATACCATACAACTGTATGGAGTGACATGGCTTTTGTTACCAACAATATTTTTTGCAATGTGAAATACACAAGAGTTTGTCTAGTCTTGGAATGATATCCCTTGAGCAGGGAATGACCTCTTAGAAAGGATCCAGAGGTTATCCCAGTCAGACAATTTGGGAAATTTGTTTAAAAGACTACTCCATTTTAATGACATCATAGTCTTGTACACATCAGACCTGGCTTTCTGCACTTCAGTTGGGTACAGTATGCTCTTGGATGCACCATCCCTTTCCTAACTTAGCCGGTAACTCCTTCACAAATCTGTGCTCTAAACCAAAGTTTGTAGTCTCCACATCGGCCAAAATTCCCTTCTGGAAGTGCACGACTTGAAGTTGAACTCGGCATGAGAGTAGGGCAGTGCGGAGGAGAGCGCTAGTGCTGGGCTTTCTCCTGCTCTCTGAGGAAAGGCAGACAGCCCGGCCTGCTGAGCTTCCCACAATCCCTCAGTGTTCCCTCCCATGATTTGTTTGACACAAGCAGTCTCAAGCCCAGTGCAGTGACCGTAGAGTGACCTTACAGACATGGCCGGAACAGGCCAAGTTGTGGCTGGATCACCCAAAATAAAACGGCAGGGAAGAATTAAAGTAGAGCCTTTTTTTAATTTTGCAAATTTAAATTTGAAACCAAAAAGAGGACTATAAAAAGAATAATGTTCAAAGATTGTTTAAAAACAGTCCTGTTTCAATTTTGTGAAAATTAAAGAGGGAACAGAATTTTGGGGGAAATAGATGTGGCACTTGACAAAGGCCAGATTCAAACCAGCATTTCCCACATGAGCAGCAAGACTCAATGTAGGCTTTAACAACTGGCCTCAGATCCAACAAAATTGTCACATTTCTCTCAGTATCTGTCAGATGTAAAGATTAAAATGGAAACCAAATAATGATAGTCAGAATTTCATATGATGTAACAGGATAAACTCTCTGAATGAGTCGCATACAGATCCTCTAGACCTTTGGCTGGACTGTCTGATCATGACTGATCACTTTGGCTCTTGTTGCCTGGATAAAGCATCTGAGAGGCTGCACAATGGTGTGTGGAAAGCCGCTTTCTGCTTGAGCCAAACCCAACAGGAGGATAAAGCCATAACAAGGGGCTTTAGTTCAGGTGATGGCCGACGTATTGAGAAGAAGGGGGAGGGAAGAATTGTAATTACCTTTATTGAGTGCACACACATTTGACTGACAGCCGTAACAAAAGGAGGTATGAGGGAAGTAGAAAAGGAGAGAGTAAGGGGAAAAAGATACAGATTTGTGGAGACTGGGAAACATAGGCTAAACTGATGCGGATCTGCAACTGAGTCAGCTCTTTGCTGCACTGGAGCCACAAAACGCTGGCCCAGACTTCACTGGGAGGTCCAGTGATTGACTGCCAGGAGACTTTAGGCAGTGCTGGAGGTGGGAGAGGGTGGAGGGACGGAATACCTGAGCCATGAGGGAAGAAGGGGGGCTTTTCTCCTTTTCTAGATCTGAGCTGGCACACGGAGACACAGCCATCCACTAATACTGTAATTAGGCCTGATTTGTAGCCAGGAGGGTGCGGACCAACACGGTCATGAGACCTTTCATTTGACCAGACAAATTAGAGATATAGACATAATGGGTAGGAGCTGTGGGCTTAGATGAGAGCTCAGATTTCAGACCAAGAGCGTTCTAGATTGCAGTGGCCTTCATGACCACGAGTTGTCTACCTAGGCAGCATTTTAAGGCATCATCGGTCTGCTCCCAGTGTGAAGGCTGTTACAGAAAGTCCAAAACTATATGTTGCTTTTGAAATGCCTAATTTTGGCCCACTTTTTAACCACCTTTGCATATATCCCAGAGAAGGCAATCCCATGTATTGTAGCAAACTTGGTGGAAAATTAATCCAAAATGGCAGATATGGAAAAAGAAATGTTGACTATAAATTTAGCCTAAGTCAAATTGATGTTCCACTCAAGAAAATGAGCATGATTAATGTGACTGTCATCCAAAGGTTTTCATGTGTGTTTTTAACTCTGACGTGTTTTGGCTTGTTTCCCTCAGCTATGTGGTGAACATGGGCTTGATCGACAAGCTGTACGGCTGTTTCCTGTCCATACAAGGGCCGATCGACGAGAGTCCCAAAATGTCTGCTTTTCTGGAGCAAGCCACTGCTTTCCTCCATGGGATGTGCAAGTTGTGTTTTGCCGTGACTGGACGGTGAGTGGTTTCTAATGTTACTTTGTCTCCAATGTTGTCTTCCTTCTATTTGACATGACCCTCCAGTCCATGTATAAAAAACCGTGGTATACACTGGGACTTGTATCATTATAATGGTATTCTTTGAATAACCTTGAAGTACCAGGGAGTGATTGGGGGTTAGGTGCCTTGCTCAAGGGCACCTCAGTCATTTCCTGCCAGTATTGAGACTCGAGCCCGCAACCTTCGGGTTACCAGTCTGTCTCTCTAACCATTAGGCCACGACTAAAGGTACCATGATACCTCCACAGTATCTATTTATAGTGGTCGCAACCTTCCCAGTAGTTTTGTTGTTCTGCTGTCTGAGGAGGTGCAGACCAGAGACAACAGCCCCATCAATCAGCAGCTCATTTCCCTGTGTCTGATGTTAGCCCTGCAGAGCCTGTGCTGATAGTCATCTAGCGGCCCCGTAGCTCTGTCTCCCCGCACTGTAAACTCCTGCCTGCAGCCCACCCACGTGTGTGTCAGAGTGCGTTTTGTGCATGCACAACTGCTGACAGAGGCTAACCACACAGTCACAGCTTGTGATATCCCGCCTTTGACCCCTGACCCTGACTTGCAGAAAAGACAGATCACTGTGATTCTGCACTGTTGCCTTCTACATATTTGAAATTGCACTGTAAACATTTTAGGAGTTACTGTTTTTTTGTACAATGTGATATTGAAATAGAAAAAAGTTTGCAGATTCTGTCTGGGCCTGATAAGGTGTATTAAAAGGTAGAAAAGAAAGTGCTACTGATGTGTTTCAGGACAATTTGAAATAAATTCTCTTTTATGTCCCATGCTATAGTCTAAATATAAAATTTGAATTTTTGCAAATGCAAAGATTCATGCAAGTCCTTTACACTTGGATTTTGGGGTTTCTTCAAAGGTCATAGCTCCACCTCAATTGGCCGGCTATGTTCTGTTCCAGCTGTTGCATGCTATGACGCCATCCAGCTGGTTGTGACAACTCCAGTGTCTCTCCCAACATCCTTTGGCTTCTGACACTGAATATCTGTGAGAAACTCCAGTGCCATTTCTTCTCTTTAATAGTCCTGCTCAGCGGCGAAATCAACATCTTTCATAATCGAGTCAACGTTCCATTCCGTCATTCTTCACTATGTTGAAGGCCAGGAAGTTGTCCCTTTGTGGGTCGTGTTAGACATTTCCGAGTTGCTCTACTCCCTTGCAGTTGCCAGACCCTGGGATTTGTTCTTACAGCGAGTGCTTTGTATTTCTGTCACCGGCTACCAGTGTATTTGTTGGGATTAAATTTTGATAGTCATCAACGTCCAATAAAAGTCAAGGAGCGCTTGTGCTGAGGTAAGGATGATGTTATCATGAATTGTGGCCTGTGTTGCAATCAAATTGATTGAAATGGTGGTGTATCGGAATATACTACTTTGTTATATAGCAGGGGTGCTCAATCCTGCATCTGGAGATCCACCTTCCTGCAAAGTTTCTTCCAATACTGCTCTAATACACCTGTCTGCAGTCTTTTAAAGAATCCCAGGGTTGGGGGTTGGATCTGAATTCTACTGGAACTTTGATCAGCAGAAGTGAGACTTGGCATTCTTGGTGTAGAGTGACAGGAAGGTATATTATGGAGAGAGACCATGAAAAGGATCGGGAAATGGCACAGGACTCTTTCGGATGCTGACCCCATTCCCTCTGAGCACCCTGACTCTATGCGCTAACCGCAGGGTGTCATGGCTCCAGCAGAGTTTTAGGAACCTTGACTAATTTAGAAACCTATTTTTACTTGAGTCGTTAAATTGCCCTCTTCCCTCAAGGAAATTGTTTTATGGTAAATCAAAGTTCCAGAGATATTTCATCTCGTCCTTTCTAAATCAAGTAGACGCTAACAGCATTACCACAGGTTTAGCTGTAAGCATGGATTAATCAGACAATGCTGATTTGGGGTCAGTAGGTAGACTCAAATTGCCTCTGTCAGGCCTTTCGCTTTCATCCCACTCTGCTGTCTCCTGTTTCAGGGTCAGGAGATGTGAAGTACGTCATGCACAGTCACTCTGTGAGAACCGAGTCTTTGTTCCTTCATGTAGACACTCATCATGACTGTCGGTGGATGCTGCCCTTCTCCTCTGACCTGAGACCAGCTCTGGGGATTTTCTTACGCCAGTTAAGGTTAAACGTGGGTGAGGAGCACGGAGCTGAGATCAGTCGAACAAGGTGGTTTCCACCCGGAATCTTATTCCAAGTAGCCGATCTCTTGCACTTGCTGTGATCTCCTTGTTGGAGTGAGATCGGAGTGAGGTTTCCCCCTCACCAAGCTTGACACTCCTTTCCCCCCTTGACTTACCAAAAGGTCTATTTCCCCTCCAGTGCTCTTAGTGTAGTGTTCACAGATAGATCCTCAACTGCAATGTGACACCTTGTAGAACCTGCCCCTTTTGTGCTGTTTAGGGATCAGCCCTTGATACCAATAGCCAGACTCTTGCCGTTGCGACGGTAACAGAAGATCTTGTCTCAGATCAGCTTAAGGACCGCTTCTGCTCATACCCTCAGGGGTATGAAGTTACCAATCCTGCTAATCCTGCAGGGTGTTGTCCTGACTAAGACACACAAACATGCTGCTGTAAATCTGGTAAGATGGGCCTTAATTAAATGTGCTGCAACACAAGATGGCCAGAGAGTAAGGTGAGTTTGCATTGTTGTGGAGCCAGAGCTATTGGCTGACAGATGGTTGTCCAAGTTCCAAGACTTCCTCTACTTTGGCTCTACTGTTGCTGTGTGGAGCGCTCCAGTATGGTCATTGGTGTATGAGATGTTTGGACAGTCAGTTTCATTGCTTAGAGGCTAAACTTCCCCATGACCCATTTGATCAGTCTGTGGTTTGTCACATTTATAGATGCTGTCCGGACCTTGCTTCTACATCTGTCTTTCCCTACATTCTAAACATTCATTCTGTTTATCTGTCAATTACATTCTATCCACCCATTGCATTCATTCTATCTATATGTTTGTCACATTCTTTTCATTTCTGTGCATTCCACTTCCTGTCCATCTCACATTCTATATGCATTCTATACATCTGTCCACCACATTCTATCCATCTCTATACATTCTATATATTCATATTTTCTAACACATTCTATCCATCTCCATACATTCCATGTTCATTTTTTACATCTGTCCAACATTCTATACATTAACTCTATACATCTGTCCACCACATTCTATCATTGTCTATACATTCTACATGTTTATTCTAAACAGCTTGCCCTACCACCTTTCTCTGTACATTCTGCACATTCATTCCATACATTTGTCTTACACATTCTCTCTCTATCTGTCAATGTATTCTACATATTTATTCTATATCTCTCTACTACATTCTTTCATATTTATGCATTCTCTATGTATTAATGTATTCATCTTTTCTTCAATGTTCTTCACATTCATTCTATGAATCTGTCCATAAAATTCTATCAGTCTCTCTGGACATTCTATACATTCATTATATACATCTGTTCATCTCTCTAATAAATTCTATTCATTCATGTTATACAGTGGTCATCACATTCTGTCCTCGCTATACATTCTATAATCATTTTATGAATCTGTCGACCACATTATAGCAGTCTCTCTGTATATTGTATATATTTGTTTTAATCATCTATCTCTCAGTACTTTCAAAGCATTCATTCTTTACATTTATCCATCACTCTCTATCCATTATATACTATAGCTCACATTGTCCATCATATTCTACCTGTTTTTCTTCATCTGTCCAACACATTATACCGGTCTCCATACATTCTGTACATTCATTTTATACATCTTTAAGATCCCACTACATTGTTCATGCATCGCTATACATTCTATACATATATTCTATCCATCACATATCCACCACTCTACACATTAATTATATAAATTTCTCTTCATCTTCATCTCTTCATTTTTGACCCTTTTTCCTTCTCCTGTATCTCTATTTTACTTCATCTCACACTGTTTCTTTCTGTCTGATCTCCAGTCCCTGATCCCAGACTTAGAAGTGTAAAGTCTTTCCTATCTCTCATCATATATTTGGCCACAACCACCCTCACTGTGTTTTAGTGTTCATTTCTGACTCAGGCAGGGCCAAATGTTACCAGTTAAGCCTATCTGCCCCATAGGCATGCTTCACAGATGGGGCTTGCCTTCGTTATTTATATCAGAATGGACAGGCTCTGGTCTGGCGAGTAAATCTAGAATCCGCAGGGACCAGACATCTTGCACTTCTTACATCCTGGGTCTTCGGTTTTTGCGGCTTAAGCAAGTAACCAGCACCACACATCAGGTTCTGTTACATTCAGACCACACCTTTGGCCACTTTTTGCCACACTTCCCCTGTGCACTATAGAACAGCCCTGTGCACTGCTGACTTTGTTTGAAAGGCCAGTGATTCAGACTGAAAGGTGCATAAACATGAGGAGCCTTATTTCACTGGCCTGATACATTGGATACAATGAGGAACACCTTTGGCCTTGCTAATAGAATTAGTATATACAACAGTATTTCTTACCCTGATTTTTTTTATTTTTTTTATTTTTTTTATTCCTGGAGTGTCAGTCACTGGTTAAAGGGTTTGTTCACCCAAAAATGAAAATAATGTCATTAATTACTCACCCTTGTGTCGTTTTACACCCGTAAGACCTTCGTTCATCTTCGGAACACAAATTAAGATATTTTTAAAGAAATCCGATGGCTCAGTGAGGCCTCTATTGAAAGCAAAGCCATTGTAACTCTCAAGGTCCATAAAGGTACTAAAAACATAGTTGAAACAGTTCATGTGAGTTCAGTGGTTCTATCTTAATATTATAAAGCGACAAGAATACTTTTTGTGTGCCAAAAAAAATAACGACTTTTCAACAATATCTATTTTAAAACACTGCTTCATGAAGCTTCTGAGCTTTATGAATCTTTTGTTTCGAATTAGTGATTTGGATCTCCTATCAAACGGCTAAACTGCTGAAATCACATGACTTTGGCGGTCCGATTCACTGATTCGATTCGTAAAGCTCTGAAGCAGTGTTTTGTAATCGGCCCATCACTATATATTATTGAAAAGTCGTTATTTTGTTTTTTTGGCGCACAAAATATATTCTTGTCACTTTATAATATTAAGATAGAACCACTGAACTCACATGAACTGTTTCAAATATGATTTTAGTATCTTTATGGACCTTGAGAGTTTTAATGGCATTGCTGGCTATGGAGGCCTCACTGACCCATCGGATTTCATCAACTATATCTTAATTTGTGTTCGGAAGATGAACGAAGTTCTTAACGGTGTGGAACGACATGAGGGTGAGTAATAAATGACATTATTTTCATTTTTTGGTGAACTAACCCTTTAATGGGTATTACTTGTTGAACAAAGTGGTCTTTTGTCCCACATCATATGTGATTGATCTTGTTTGTTTATATTTAGAGTAAGAGCACATTTCTACACAATTTTCTGAATGTATGTTCCTATCTGTGTCTTCATGTGTGTCTTTATTTAGGTTATGTTCAGATTGGTATACTACCTACTTTTTAAAAAAAGAAGTATGCAGTATGTATGCTGTGAAGAGTATACAGACATTTTTTTTTATTATTATTATTGTTGCCAAAAGTTAAATTATTTTGTTGTTGTTGTGTTGATTATTATTATTATTGTTATTATTATTAATATGCTTATCGTTATGATAAATATTTTTTGCAGCATGATAAAAATTAGTAGATTAGATAGATTTTATATTTTAGTGCTGTCAAAATTAACGTGTTAACGCATGTGATTTTAATTTTTTTGTTTAACGCGTTAAAAAGTTTAACACAATTAACGCAGCGTATATTTCTTCCTTCATCCTTTAGCTAGCGTTACATTATATGATCACACTCTTATTCATGCAAATGCTTTTAAACTATTCAATCACGACACGACACAAAAGAGAACTCAGTGCGGTACTGGAGCACTGTTTGCTGGTGTTCTGATGAATAATGCTACCTATCAGATTGTGCTACCAACACTATATTTGCATTGTTTTAAAGGTAGGTTTAGGGTAGGGGGAGGTAAAGACATAATAAAGCCTCAAAACACATTAATATGATGCTGGTAGCAAGTCATATTGTGCTACCGGCTAACACCGGCCTCACTGAGTTCTCTTTCATGCTTGAACGCACAAAATTATGCCAAAATGCCAGTTTTGTCGAGTATCCTCATAAACACTGTCTTAAATGAGTTAAATATTCTTAAATGAACACAAAGAGTTGTGAAAAAATAGGATGCAGATGCGCGTCATGTGCGGCAGCTCTTAAAGTGACAGCAGCCTAATAAACCTGCTACAGACTGTCATTAATGTTAATCAAAGAACAAAAGAAAAAGAAATCACTCACTGCTCTTAACTGAATAACTTTTGTAGCTTTAATAAAAATGAATCTATATTTTAATCTAAATTATGCAGTGAAGACTGTGATGTGTTTGATAACTGCTTTGATTCTGGATATTTCCTGTTAGCCTGTTAGATCAAATATTTTAAATATTTGTTGTTTCTACTTTATTAAGTGTGAATTTTTTACAATATAAAAATATATTAAAAATGTTAATGTTAGGTGAGATTAATCGCAATTAATCACAGAAAAAAAATGTGTGATTAATTAGTTATTTTTTATTATTATTATATTTGTATTTCATTTATTTTTACAAAAAAGTGGGAAAACATAACCGTAACCATATTGTAATTCTTACCCATTTAATTGTTCTCAGTTCACTGAGTATCTTTGACAACAAGCGTCAGGACCCCACCGGTTTGACGGCCCTCCTGCAGAGCACTGATCTGGTGGGCGTTCTTCACATGCTGTACTGCATCCTGCTCCACAGTGCCCCCCCTGAGCCTCTCTCTGCCAGCCCCGCGGGCCCCCAGGGGCCTTACAGCCCCTCTGTCATCCAGGTGGCCCTCCAGGGGTTGCGCTTCCTCAACACCTTTGCCTTGCTGGACCTCTCAGCCTTCCAGGTATTAATTTCCAATGTGGCGCTTGTATGTGATGTATCAAATGGTATATGGTTGAAAAATTAAAGTATCAGTGAAAATTTTAGGTTAAATATTCATTTAATTAGTTAGCACACCAAATTTCTAGTTGTTTTTTTTTTTTTTTTTGCCCGACTGAGTACACTAAGAAAAAAGAATCTGGCTCAAGTGTTTTATAGAGTCCAGAAGACCGTGTTTACCTTCTGAAAAGTACCGCAGCCATCTGCATAGCTATGTCTATCGTGATGGATAACCTTATTGCTCTGGTCCTGTTTACAATCTATGATATCCTGCCTCTTTGATTCAAAGCTCCGCAGAAGGATGCGACCATCTTTTTTGTGGAGTCCATCCTGCTCGTAGTTCAAGCCACCCTGTCTGCTTAAAGTAATGCTGCACAGCTTGTTTTTTCTTCAGAGATTTAAACGCAGCAGTCAGACCACTGGTTTGGCTTTCAGCTAGTGGCAGATATGTGGCCCCATCCTTCAGACAGACGTTCTGAAAAGTAAAGCAATAAAAAGATCTTGGGCTTTCATGAATGGTTGCGTTGGTACGTTTGCGCACGCAAATGTGGACCGTAAAGACATAACCCTCAAAGCTAATGGTCCAATGCCCTGGTAGGATATCAGTGTTTCTTCACAGAACAAAGTTAACCCAGTGGATGTAAACACACCTGACCTCTGACCCCGAGCCAGCTATGTTGAAAGCTCTGGGTGAGTAATGCAGACAGTGAGTGGCATAACATGCACAGACTCCGGTCGTACTTCAGCGGCATGATAAAGAGACAAGAACGGTATCGCTAGGCTAAATCATCATGTAAACACCTAGGCGTGAACGAGGAGGGTCAGAACCCTATGAATTACTTCAGTGTGTTGTTGAAACTCTATTACAAAGAATTTATTATCCTGATCCCAAATGTTTTGAATAGGTGGTGCGGGAAACCGAAATATAGTTGTAATAAAGTTGTAATAAAGTAGTAATAAAGTAAAAGTTAATTGATTCATATGTAGTGCAGAGAAATCGGATTAATTTTAGTAAATATTTCACAAAAATCAAATGACGATTAAAATGACTCAGTCATTTATTAGTCCCTGCACATTAGTCCCTGTGTGGGGACTAATAATATGCAATATACAATATATGTGAAATATTTAATTAAATTCTGCTGTTTGCAGTTAATGTCAGTGTTAATACATGTGATTAATTGTTTAACACTGTTTTGTTTATTTCTGTTTGAGAAAGTTTTTCTGTATTACTGTACTTCTGTTCAGCATCATTATATGATTGTCATCCTCACAAATGAACCTTATAATCACACATAGTGATTCGAATTAACTGAATGTGTTAACTACAAAAAAAATCATAATCACAATTTAATATTTTATTCAATTGATGACCTTTCAGTAGTGTTATTAAAATATTCAATAGTAGTATTGAAAATCTAAAATCTTGATGTTTAATTTTGGTGAAAAATCATAATGATTAATACCTCATCAGTATTCTTTTAGTTTATATGTTTTATTATATATATATATATGAATTAACTTTTATTTTATTTTTTATTTTATTTTTTGTTTTAATTTAATTTTTTTTATTTTTAAATTTAATTTTTATTTATTTTTTTTCTATTTTAATTTATTAGTTTGGGTTTTTTTTATGTTGCTATTTAGGTTTTATTTTTATGTCAGTTTTAGTTAGTTTTAGTTATTATTTATTTCCACTTAATTTTAGTGCTTCAACTTAAACTAAATGAAAATTAAGAATGTTGCCTTGGAAATAGACTGAAAAAAGATGAAAGGGATAGTTCACCCAAAAATGAAAATTATCCCATGATTTACTCACCCTCAGAGAGGCGTCTAAGCTTACGCTACTCCTACATCCTACGTCATTCGTCGCGTCAAAGGTTACTCTTTCGCCATAACTGGACTTATGAATGTTTGTCAGTAGCTGGTTATTAAAGTTTATAAAGTTATAATTATGGATATTTTTCTTACAAAAACCCATCGCTTCACTTCAGAAGGCCTTTATTAACCCACTGGAGTTGTATGGATTACTTTTATGATGGATGGATGTGCTTTTTATGGACTTCAAAATCAGAAGCGCCATTCACTAACATTATAAAGCTGGGAAAAGTGAGAATATTATTTAATATAACTCCGTTTGTGTTTGTCTGAAAGCAGATAGTCATATACACCTAGGATGGCTTGAGGGTGAGTAATTCATGGGGTAATTTAATATTTAATATGACCATTTTATTTCTGCTTAATTTTAATTAACAGAAATGTTTTAATAGTTCTAGTTGACTAATAACCCTGTACCTCATCTATTTGGTTTAATAAAAAGTAGTAGCTAATGCTTCAGTAATCCTTCAATCATGATTCTTGATCCTACATCCTAACAACAGCGAGTTGGTTGAATGCTGCTCCGGCAAATCAAACACACTGTCTGTGGTGATGCAAACCCAGCGTCTTACTCCCATTACATATGCTGAGATTTTCAGGTATTGTTGTTTGTGGTTGTTTAGACTCTCCTTTCCATAACACTCTCCTACCCAGCAGAAACTGTCAGTTGTTTCAGTGCTGACCCTGAGGCGCTCAGTCATGTTGACATGTTTAATAAATACTGTCTCTAGACCAGCAGATAGCATCTCTTTAGTTGAGGGAATTGGGGGGTCTTGTGTTGGGACTACTGATTCCAGAACCAGTTCGACCTTCACGAGCAAGTTTCACCTCCTTCTCTTGCACCACGTCTCCTGTGGAGAAAAAGTGTGTCTCAGTGTTTTTTCCATACAATAAAAGTCAATGGTGTCCAGTGTTGTTTCGACCCTACTGACTTTCATTGCACAGACAAAAATTGTTCTCAAAAATATCTTCTTTTATGTTCTGCAGAAGTCATACAGTTCTTGAACGAGTAAATCATTAATCGTTTTTAATTTTTGTGTGATCTATTCCATTAACAGTGTCAAATTACCTATGATGCACAGTCTTTTCATGGTTTTTGCATTTCTAATGTGCAGAAAGACTTGTTTGCATGTTCTTTTCTAATAGCTATTCTACAAGTTGCTGACCTGTGTCTGTTGTTTGCAGTGTGTTTTAGGAGCGGAGGGACTCTCTCTGGCCTTCAGACACATTGTGAGTTCTCTGCTGTGGTACTGCTCTCAACAGAGCTCTGAAGAGCTGCTCCATGAGCTCATCATCTGCGTCGGCTACTTCACTGTCAACCACCCAGACAACCAGGTGGGATTACCGTCACAATTAGTGTTACATGAAAAAATAATGTGCATGCTAACAGGTTTGTTTTATGAATACATACGTTTTCATGATTCAAAATGAGCGCTTTAACACATGCGATTAATTTTTTCAGTTTAACACGTTATATCCATTTTTTCCATCATTATTTGGCTAGCGTTTCATTATATGATCACTCTCTTATTCATGCAAATGCTTTTAAACCATTCAAGCGCCACAAGACAAACGAGAACGCGCTGTCTGTGAATGTCGTGTCTGTCTAAATGAGTGTCAGCGTGCACGAGGTTAGTCATTTGCATAAACATCGTCCACCGTTCCTCCACCGTCATTTTGATTTTTTTATAGTAATAAAAATCATTTAGTTAAGTTAGAGAACAGACACTACAATTAAAAACTGAACGTGTCTGCTCAGTTCATCGTGAGCCGAACAAGAGTCGCAGCACAGATCAGCAGCAGGAGTCAGTTTTCAACTCAATTCACCCATTTCACCTCACTTTCGACTGACAAGACGATGGCGGAAGATTTGATTTCAAAGTGAAATGTAAAAGCACCTATTTAAGCGAGTTTGTCATTGTACTGTTTGTTGTTGTGTTTTTCATTAAGAATAATAATGAACCCACCATTCAAGCAATCGCTGCCCCCGAATTGCCACCAATTCGAAAGCGAAAGTAAAATGCGCACATCCGCACGGGTATTCATAATGGTGCGTGTCCACTGGTGTTGTTGTCACCCATCGATGAAGCTTTTTGCAATTATTTAAGATGCATCTGGTCACTCTGCACAATAATCTAGAAACGATATGAATCAACACCACAACAACTGAAGCAGCAAACTTTGCAAAATACAAAATGTACCTAAACGAACAGCAATTTGCAAGTAGTGCTTCAATTTGCATGCAGTCTCAGAAGTCATATTTTAGCACTGTAAAAGATCCTTTCCTCTCCATCACTGAGTTGTGTATAATGTTTGGTCATCATTAGATCAAGAGCAGGTGTACTTTTCTCCTTACATACAACCAACACAATAGCAACAAAAGGAGGCTGTTGAATAATGCAGTGACTTTGCCACCTCTGTTGGCTCTGCACTGTGTAGCAGGAACAGACATTGTTATCTGGCGCCTGGCAGTTGGCCCGTTCTTTGTTCAGCCCTGGTGGCGGGGGAAGGGGGCTGAAGTAACCTGGCAGTACAGATCACAGATCAGCCTGGCATGAAGAAGTGGGAGTCCCTGATACCGTTTGCATGCTCCGTTTACCTGGAAGCCGCCGACTGCATGGCAGGTGTGACTACGCCACACTCGGTCGGGTTTTAGTTATGCGTGCATCACTTGGAAACCTCGTCCGTGACGTCTTAATGTCCCCTCGGGGGACGGGGAAGGGAGGGGTCAGAGTCCTCGCAATTTATGGGCTTCTAATTTAAAACATTTTTGCTCTTAATTAAAGAAACAGCCTCCATTTTTATAGCTGTTCAGTCCTTCTGCACTGATGCCATCCAATTTAATTATTTTGATGTAGGTAATTAGCATTTGTTGGCCATTGTTGGGTTGATTTGCATATTATATTGGATAATTGAATGAGGGTTGATGATTGAATTAAGGGGGGGCGTGACAGATGATTGGGCTTTGTGCTCGCATGGGGGAACTTAAACGACGAGCGAGCTGGGAATAACGCCTCGTGAATATTCATATCTTCCCAGCCCACTTTGCTAATTTGAAAAATGCCAGGCCGCAAAGTCTTTAAACTTGTGACTTCCCTCCAGGACACAAGCTGCTGTTTTATGCTGCCGTTTGGCTGCACATCAGGGTTTATTATTAAAAACAGCACCGACACTGGCAGGTGCACTGGAGAGAGGTGGAAAAAATGAAGTGAAGCTATTCAGCTGAGATGCATTTTGGCCAAAATTTTTGCTGTTAGGTCATATAAATTCTAAAATTTGTTGGATCCACCTACTACATGTGTGCAGCCATAACAAGCTGATGTGATGAATTGAGTCGTGGCATCATTTTACATGGTTAGTTGCCTGTTGGTAAGCTAACATTGAGCTGATGAGTCAATGCAGTTTCTACCCAGCGTCGCATTTAACCACATTTTCAAATTTTTTCTTGGTAGGTGAATCGTAACATTTATCAGCATCAATATTGAACGTAACAGTTTTTATGGAAAAATAAATAAATAAAAAAATAAATAAATAAATATATATATATATATATATATATATATATATATATATATATATATATATATATATATATATATATATATATATATATGTAAATTGGGTATCTTCTGGCATTGTAATAGGGTTTTTAACACACACACACACACACACACACACACACACTTTTGATCACCTTTTATCCTTCACTATTATTACAGGCTCATGATTTTCTTCCATTTATCTTGCATTTGTCTTTAATTTATATATATATATATATATATATATATATATATATATATATATATATATATATATATGAATGTATATGTGCATATGTGTTTATTTATTTTTCCTTTTATATAATTCATTTTAATTATATATGGGTCATTGATGAATAAGGTTTTTAAAAGTGTAATTTATAAATTATATTGAAAAGTTATTAACTTATTAACTTATAAACTTTTTATTTAAGTTTTATTAAGTGTTAACAATGAGATTGTGTTTTTTATAATCAATTATCTCTGCTTTTGTCATTTTATTTACAAGATGGACAAAATTTGTCACCAAAAAGTCATTCAGTTTAACCAGTTTTTCCAAATGACACTTGGTTATACCAAATTATTGTATTTTCAGACAATGCTAACAGGCTGATATCTAGCTAGCTTGCGAAAGGACAATCAAACATTTTATATTTAGTACAAGTTTTTAAAATATTACAACATTTTCCATATTTTATAGTGGTTGTACCGAATGACCTGATGTTTCGGGACATGCGTATGAGCAAGAGAAAACATGAATTTTTCAAATAGTTAAGAGAGAGTTAGTTACTTTGCTTCATGACCATGTGGTCCTTTGCAGGTGTCTGAATGATGTCACATCCTGTCACATGATATTGACCGCATAACTTGATCCAAAATGGTCCCTTTATATTGGTTACTCCGAATGACATCAATGAAATTCATTTTTCCGGACATTCTTTCTCATAACAAAGCAACGACTTCTACAGATAATTTTAATACCATTTTGCACTATGTTGATATATGATGTTATAAAATCATGCCAGAATAAAAAAATATATATATTTATTACATTTTAAGATATTTTAATCACAAATGAAGTGGCTGTATTGGTCTTTAGACAGTTAAACCAAATGACCTTTTGACACTTCATTTGTGATTGTGTATATACATATATATATACACACACACACATACTACCAGTCAAAAGTTTGGAATCGGTAAGATCAGCATATCAGAATGATTTCTGAAGGATCATGTGACTGAAGACTGGAGTAATGATGCTGAAAATTCAGCTTTGATCACAGGAATAAATTACTTTATAAAATATATTCAAACAGAAAACAGTTATTTTAAATAGTAATAATATTTCACAATATTACTGTTTTTACTGTATTTTTAATTAAATAAATGCAGCCTTGGTGAGCAGACGAAACTTCTTCTAAAAACATTAAAAATCTTACCGATTCCAAACTTTTGACCGGTAGTGTGTGTGTGTGTGTGTATGTATGTGTATATATATGTGTATATATATATGTAAAATATATAATCAATGTGGTCTTGAACATATTGTTTTTATTTTGATGGAGAAAATGGCAAGGCAGAGACAAATTATTGCTACGGTTGCCTGCTAAATTTCAAAATCAACCACATTGAGTAATTTTCTCTCTTCCTTGTTATTTTTCCGATCAACTAAATATACAGTATGCCTGCAGCAACACCAACCAATCGCGAAAAGCACTTCAACACATTGAAACTGAATTAAATGTCATAAACATCAGCATAGAACTTGGCATTACGGCCCCGCCCTTCTCCAGTCGGATACTTGCCAGTGTCAGGGGCCCTGGTATATATCCACACGGCCCTCGTACAGGATAAATGGAGACTGGAGCGGGAATATTTGACTTTTTCAGACTAATGTAAGCACTGGCAGAAGACAAAGCCAGCGCTGACCCTGGTCTGTCTCGCAGTGCTGCGCTCTGATTCAGCCAGCCTGTGTTTACATGTGTGCATCTGAGAAATAATGCAGCTCATAAAGGCAGGAAAAACTACTGGGGGACATTTGTTCTTTCCACATGGATATTATTCAGACCCTCACCCACAGAGCCATTAAGAGTGTGAGATATGCAGTCATGGCTGATAGGAAGTTTGTTTGTACTCAAGGGGGGCATAAAGGCTTTTGAATGATGGCCAACAGCAAAGAGAAATTCATTGTTAATATGGTTTAAAGTCAACATGAAATCAAAATTTAGCCTGTTTATACTATTTTAACACACATTCCTGGTCTTGTTGTGAACAATTCATCAAAGAATGGTAATACAAATTAAAAATGTCTTTGTAACCTTTCATCAAATAAATTACTTTGTAGTTTTGCTGATGTCACATAAACTACTGCTCAAATGTTTGGGGTCAGTAAGATTTTTTTTCTTTTTTTTTTTTTTTAAAGAAATGTGTACTATTATTCAGCAAGGATGAATTGATTTGATCAAAAAAGATTGAAAAAGAAATTTATGATGTTACACAAAAATTGTATTTCAAATACATTCTGTTCTTTTGAACTTTCTATTCATCACAGAATCCTGAAAAAATGTATCAGTTTCCACAAAAATATTAACAGAACAACTGTTTTCAACATTGATAATAATCATAAATGTTTATTGAGCAGCAGATCATCATATTAGAATGATTTCTGAAGGATCATGTGACACTGAAGACTGGAGTAATGATGCTGAAAATTCAGGTTTACATCACAGGAATAAATTGCATTTTAAAATATAATTAAAAATGTTATTTTAAATCATAGTAATATTTCACAATATTCCTGTATTACTTTGATATACAATTTTGCTTTAATCAAATACTGTAAATGCAGTCTTGGTAAGCATAAGAGACTTAAAAACCAAAAAAAAAAAAAAACAGCAAATAATTTTTTACTCATTGTACTAGTGTAAATCATGAAAATTCTGTCATCATTTACTCACGCTCAAGTTTTTTCAAGTTTTTTTCTTCTGCTAAACACAAAAGAAGATATTTTGAAGAATATGGGTAACCAAACAGTTGATGGGCCCCATTGACTTCCATAGTGTGGGGAAAAAATACTATGGAAGTCAATGGGGCCCATCAACTCCCCTTTAATGTGCTAATTCAAATCTATCTCACATAATTAGTTGATTCTGTTTGCCATTGTAAATTGAACAAGGCAAAAAATTATTATTTCTAAGTTAAAATGACTTCTGTTTGTTCTGTCCAGACAGTCACTCATAGTTTCTAAGTACTATGTTATTATCTATACACTTGGTGTTTTAGCAACGATAGCGAGGTGAAAGCTAACAACCCTTTTAGCCCCTTTTAGCTTGTAGCTCCTACACCTCCAAAAGTGCCAGATTGAGCCAATCCACCACACTCACTTGTCTTATCTTCTCACTCCCTTCTTTTTCTCTCCTTCACATGTCTGATTCTTCCATACAAGTTCAGGGCTATCTCCTTTGCCCTCAAACCCTAGCGTTGTTCCTGGGCTTCTAATCCTGGTTTAACTGTTGTTGAAGCGCCTGAGTATTTACGCCCTACCTAAAGGGTGAATTCAGGTTGAACATACTATTGAGTTTTGTCAATTTCTTTCCAGGTTTCATCCATTTAATTTTGTTTTTTTGCCCATAAATCTTTCAGTTTAGGGCTCCATTTGCATCTAATGCTGTGTTTGAGCATAATCCAGGTCCGAATGGCTTCTCGAGAAGAAAACATTATCTTTCTCAGGATCGAAGATGACACTTGATTTATTAAGCAAACAGTAGTATGTCAGTGATCCTTTGCCAATGCACTGGCGAGCGGAGCCGTTTTTAATGGTGTTTTCATGACAAAGAAACATTCTTTCTGCTTTGAGAGATGAAAACCAACAGATCTTTTTTTGTCTTTTAATTTTATGTTTACGCCCGTGTACCAGTCGCCGTCAGGTTGTCTGGATGGATGGGGGCGGTAGGCGTTGTTCAGATAAGACCTTTCAGCCATAACTTCCTCTTCTGAGTGCTCTCTTTGCATCCTCGTATCTAGGCAGACCTCCTGTCTTATCAGCGCGCGAACATTCTCTCATCCTTTCGGTTTGGTTCATCTTTAAGGCAGAGCCATAGATTTGTAGCTTGGAAGGTGCGGACATCCCGGGCCCAACGAAAAATTGCTGAGGTATCTTGGCAGCATGGGACACTTGCGTCATCTCCTCCCGTTTATATTGAAAAACAGCGCTTAGGCCATTTTCACCCTGTAAACCCTAACGCTCAAAATAATTAATCGGTTTGAGTAGAGCCAACTCAAATTAAACAAATTAGTTCGATCAAATTAACTTTTATGAGTATTTAAGACTTTCTTTTTCTTTTGAGTTCACAAAACTGACACTTTTTAAGTAATCTGAATTGTTTTATAGTTTTGAGTTTCATGAACTTGTTTCTTTTAATTTAGACAAAGTTAAATTTAACTGAAACTGGGCTGGGATGTCCATTTCCCAGCATGCTTTGCCATGATACTCAAAAGTGGGAGTAAATGCTAAAATTAAGTGTTGTATAATGTTTTTGGTGCAAGATTAATGTTAAGTGGGAGATTCAGTAGTGTTTAATATTTTGTTAAGCTAGTTTAGAAGAGTTTCTGTTGGTTTTTTTGTAGGGTTACCATCATGGTGATGAGTAGAGCAGGATCTTAGTTTGAGAACAGATATGTTAAAGGGTTAGTTCACCCAAAAATGATTTGTTCTTTGCACTTATTTTGTTCTCGATACGATACCGATACTTTCAAGGCCAATATTGCCGATATCGTTACCGATACGATACCTCTAATATGAGCTTAGATTTTAACATTTATTCAATTATTGGATTACTAAGAGTAAAATGGGTTATGATACCCACTTAACATTATATTTGAAAGGCATTTTAAAATTCAATATGCCTTAATTGCAGTTTATTAGATTATATTTTTGTTTACACGTGGTTAAAATGTTTACTTGGTAAACCATAGAAAATCTTCAAATAAGCCTACTATATGCCTAGCTGAACTATGGTCACTCTAGTAATGGTTCATTTTCATAAGCTGCCAGTGACAGGCTGTCTCCCCCTATAAAATGAAACATTTGTATTCTGACAGAACATCAACATGAACTTTTAACCTTCAATTTAAATAAATGTAATTGCACAAATGTAGGCTACTATTTTATTTTGTTTATTGTGAAATAACTAATAATAATATATTTTTCTGTCTTCTGTTAAGCATTCTGGGCTGCGTTTCCCAAAAGCATCAATGGTTTCTTACGATACTAAACGCAGCCCTATTTGAATGTAGTGTCGGCAGTGAGCGAACACTCTCTGTGATTGATTGGTTTTGACTTGCAGCATTTGCGTGTTCAGATGAGCAGGAAAATACTTCTACTACAAATTATTCGCTAACATAGGTTATTTGTCCAATTCAATGCATATTGTATGCATTAAATGTATTGTTAAATAAACAAAATAACTGGTAAAAAAAAAAAAAAAAACACACCTTAGTATCGATATTTTAATTTGAGTATCGATACTTTCAATACTCAACGTCAGTATCGATATATCGATACTTCATACCGAAAATCCGATGGCTCAGTGAGGCCTGCATTGCCAGCAAGATAATTAACACTTTCAATGCCCAGAAAGGTACTAAAGACGTATTTAAAACAGTTCATGTGACTACAGTGGTTCAACCTTAATGTTATGAAGCAAAAAGAGTACTTTTTGTGCACCAAAAAAAAAACAAAATAACGACTTTATTTAACAATATTTTGTGATCTTTTTTTAAACACTGCTTCATGAAGCTTCGAAGCTTTACAAATCTTTTTTTCCAAAGGCAGTTTGATATGCGCTCCGAACCACTGATTCGAAACAAAAGATTCGGAAAGCTTCGAAGCTTCATGAAGCAGTGTTTTGAAATCGCCCATCACTAGATATTGTTGAAAGTCGTTATTTTGTTTTTTTTGGCGCACAAAAAGTACTCTTTTTGCTTCATAACATTAAGGTTGAACCACTGTACTCACAAACTGTTTTAAATATGTCTTTAGTAGCTTTCTGGGCATTGAAAGTGTTAATTATCTTGCTGTCAATGCACTGAGTCATTGGATTTTATGGAAAATAAATATCTTAATTTGTGTTCTGAAGATGAATGAAGGTTGAACGGGTGTGGAACTACACAAGGGTGAGTAATTAAAGACAGAATTTTCATTTTTGGGTGAACTAACCCTTTAAATGTTTTCTATTGCCGTACTCATTTTGCAAGTGCTATGCTATGCTAATGCTATCAAAGCATTGTTACCAATTAGCAAGCTAACATTTATCGAATAAGTTGAATTAGTTGACTCAAATATTTCAAGTTAAGAGCAATTAAAATGTATGGGTACAAAATAAAAGTCAGCAAGTTCAGCTTACTTAAACTTTAAATTTCTTAACTTAAAAAAATTGATGTAACTGATTACCTCAAATGTTGAGTTTTGCCAATTTATTCAGATTTACAGTGATTTATTTCGATGTCTGTACAGCTTTCTCATGCACAAGCAATGTTAACACATATAGTTTGAGTGCTGAGCCTATTTTATCCTACTTTGATGAAATTATGGATAAAATGCAATATAGGCGTTTGTGAAACAACTTAAAATAGAGAAAACTGCTCATCCATTGTTTGAAAAAATAAATAAATATAATGAATAGAAAATAAATTAATAAAAATAATAAATTAAATAAGTAATATACTGCTTTCTATTTTATTCTATTTTGTTAAATTAGAATTATTTTATTATTTTATATTTATATAGACATAGTTTTGTTTCTCTTGGGTCAGCTTAATAGAAAGTAAATATTTTCCAGTTATTTTACACACATTTATTTTTATGTTTCACAGTATAAATGGGTCTTTATACATGAAAATATATGGCTGCAAGGGGGTCCCTTAAAAGGGACATCATATTTGTGGGCTTTAAAAAATTATATGAAAATATATTCTGCCCTTTGGCGTTTGGTTTCAGTTCCAAGTAGATGTAGTTATCATTTTGATGTAAATGTGACGTCCCTCCTCATGTAAATTAGATTTCATGACAGTCATGTTTGTAATAATTCTCAATAGCCAGCTTCAAATAATCATAATTTATTTCCGTTATTATGAGAAATACAGTAACTCAGAAATCATTTTGTTTCCTGGATATAGTCGTAATACACATTTCACAATAGGAAAAAAAACATTTCGGATTTGCATTCAGCCCTCATGTCCAATACAGGATTGAAACATCTATTTACACCAGTCAGTTCTTTTATTTAAAGACCATTTTTTTATCACCATGGCTCCACACAACCTGACAGCCATCAATTTTACTGTCAGCATTCGTCTCTCCTCCGCCGTCTTATCAAGTGTTCATCAAAGAACAAACCCCTGGCCCACAGGTCTCCTTCCTCTTCACCTTGAGCCGCTCGGAGTGTGCATGTTTGCGTTTCACTGCGTTAACTTTATGCTCCCTTTGTTTTCAGTTGACAGGCTGGGAGTTATGTAATGGGCCGCCCGTAAAAGCATGGCCCTATATGAAAACTCCAGTGCTCTCTACTTAAGACCAACACTAGACACTAGGCCTTGTCTCTTCCTTTCTTTATGGCCATCTGTGTTAAAGCGGGGGAGGAATTGCAAGTTCAAACGCCTGCCGTTGCTTTTATGGTGTCAATTGCTGAATGGATACCTCCGCAGATGCTGGTACAGGAGGACTTGGCCGAGGTCCTAATCCAAGTTTGGGGCCGGTTAGGGGCAGGGTCATTTCTCTCGGCCAGGGAGAGGCGGGTGAGTTCACTGCCTGGGTTGGGGCGGTAGGTAACCTCTGCTCTCTCAGTGCTGTACGTCTCCCCTCAGTGGACACTTGAGGGGGGCTCATTGTTTAGTTGTGTGAAGATGAAGCACCGCATGCTGAAGGATTATGAGATGGCTGCGTGATTTGTGGGGCGGAATGTCCACAAAACCGCAAACCCCCACAGATGGACACGCACTCGTACTCTCTCACGTTGGGAAAGAATGGTTTCACAAACGATTTACAAATTTGTTCTGCCCTTTGAGTTTGTTTACATTCACAACAAAACAGTCAAGACAGTCTAAATTTATAAATACAGATTTTAAGGGGGCGAATCAACATGTTAGCTATGTTTCCATCACCCTGTTTTTATGCGCATTTTGAAGTATCGCATCAGAAATTAGTGATGGAAACGGCAAATTTCTTAATTTGCAAAAACGTTTTTACGCTCACTTAAGGTGGTTTTTGACTTTTGCGAAAAAGAGTTCATGTGAATAATGGGAGATGGAAATGCATTTGCCGAATAAATTCTGACATAGCGAACAACACAGACTAATCGGCTGTTTCCGCTAATGATGTTTTATTTACTGTTGGTTACTAGGTTACCAATACCATAGACGCCGATTTATGTTTTTGCCGGTGGGTGCCGACACTCCGTTGTGTCTTTCTCTCAGTGCGATTGTGTGCATGATGATTTCGCGAAGAGAAAATCACAAGACTAGCGTGGAATTTTCTCACTTAAACCACTGCCTGCTACTACTTCTGATTGCTTTTAGAGGGAAAAGCTGCCCATAACTGCTGGTCTAGGATCAGTTTTCTCTGTAAAAATAGCATATTGGTTTGGCAAACGATCCAGTGCGTAAGTTTCTATTTACAACGTGTTTTGCAGCATTGAGCAATATAGCCAATCACAAAGGTATCTGTTGACTTCTTGAACTCAGTGGCCAATCAGAGATGTTTAAGTTAGCACTGAACAAAAACTCCAGTGTTTTTTGAGCAGCGAGTGGATTTTGAGTTCTCCATGCGTGCAAAATCCTCTCATCATAACAAAATAAATAGTGTAGACATTATGTAAATAAATTCATTGTGTAGTCAGCTTCATTTATTATAACAGAACTGTGAGATCACGATGAACTAAGATGAGGGACAGCTTTTTAATGATTATAAAGGAAGCACTCTCTGCGCTTTTTATGCCAAATCATGCATACTTTTCCGTTTTTGTTTTTTTGTTTTTTTTGATAAAATGAATCTTGTGTTTTTCTGTGGGTGCTCTGCAGCGCCTATGACCGTCATCCACTCAAACAACTTGATGGAAACGCACCTAATTCGCATTTCTTTTTCTTTTTTTGCGAACTTTGAAAAGATTCGCTTTACTTTGGATGGAAACCTAGCTACTGACAACTCACAAAAAAATAGATTTTGAAATTAACTTCAGCATCATTTAACTTTTAATGTCAAAAGTGTTTGTCAGATGTTTAAATATTGAATAAGCTGACAGAAGGCTGATAAAGATGTTTACGTGCGAAGTGAAACTGGCGAAAATCTACCAAAAATCATCTGTATTTACTTTTCTTTTATTATTATATATGATGTGTATAACAACTTCCGAATCAATTCCCTGATTGAATATCCTATGAGAAGTTGTCAGCTTGTTGTATCAATCCAAAGTTCTGAATACCCATTGAAGGTGCCAAGGGTCCATGAGGTAAACGGGTACCCGGTGTGTCTGCAGCTTTGTAATTTTTAACAATCTCATGAGTGATTAGAAAAACAGCAGTATCTCTACCACTCCCTAGTCTTGTCCAGAACTGATGGGAGAGATTGATTCTGTACTCTCTGCATTTGGCCGAAAAAAGACCCTCCTTCATCTCACCCACCATTCTGACACTACGCAGCTCCTACGCTGAAAACAACCAGATGTTTTGCACCATTTGTTCCATAGTAGCAGAGTAAGAGCATTAATTTCAACCCTGCAAAAAGCTTCTGAATCATGCTGTTTGGTCAACTGAGGCTGGACAATCCAGGACTAGTCTACAGTCCAACTCTGAGTACCATTAAAGGGCTCCACTGTGGTTTGTTTTAGTTGTTTCGGTCAGGCATCTTTAAACAGTTTCTAACACAGAGTGACATGGACCTAAAGCCTTTGAACACTGCTGTAGAACTAGATTTTAAGGTGCTTCACCTTTTAAATGATAAAAGTAGTGAGTTATCGCTTTGTTTGTCATGCACTTAAAACCTTGAGGGGGATTATTAAAGCGGAGAACGTGATGGAAAGAGTATTGTTAAGAGTATTTTTAAAATCTTGTAAATCCTGGTAATTTATGTCACCCCTTTCCCAGGGAATGTCACCCCTCCCTTATGGTTTGCATTTGGGGTCGAGCAGCAATGGACGGATGTGTGTACCTGTAATAGGGACTGTTTAACACCCCCTCCCTCTCTTCATCTTTCTCCCCCAAATCCCTCTAGTCAGGATTTACTGTGGTGACCTCCCAACTCTCTGGTTCCCTTCCTGGGAGCCAAGGGCCTTCCCAGGCTCCCCAACCCGGTCGGAAGCTTGTAGCATTTAGGGGCTATGCCTCTTTTTTTTCTTTTTTTTTTTCTTTTCCCATCCCAGGCACTGCATTTAATCAGTCCAGGCCTGCAGTGATTTGGTTTTAATTCTAAGGGGTGGGCCGATTTTGGTGGTGTGATTAAAGGTAGTGATAAATGGGAAGGCAGAGAGGGCCATATGCCCGGTATAAACACCATTATGGGTATTACTTCATTTATTAAAGTGGAACTGTGCTTGTTTGCATGTTTTGCACAAGGTTCAACACCAAAACTTGACCCACAAACATGCATTTCGGCATGTTATAGACCTTAATATAGAATAGATGGTTCTCAAAGGTTGTGACAAGAGGTTGCGCTGACATGAACCTCAGTGAATAACATTCGTGTTAACAAATGTTAACAAATTTCATTCAAACTGACTTTTGTTGATTAAAAAAAAAAAATAGTTCAGTGCCAAAATAGTCAGTTTTAAATGAACTGTTTTAACCAATATTGGTGTTCTTTTTCTTAATTGTCAAAATATGGAGCTGTTAGCTTAGCAACATGCTAACGCCAAGCTCTACCTGCTTAAGTTATGATGTTTCCAGATCCAAGCCTCTACTCACTTCAAATGAGAATACCATTTTATCAGCCGTTTATGAGTACTAGTTATTCATATCGCACCCTGGCCACAAATTTTTAACAATTCATTAATGATGAATCGCAGTTTGGCCGTATGAGATTTCGGTATGGAGATAAAGGTCTGGATCATGATTTTTCGGTAGTGTATTTTTGGTGTTGGTTGTTGTTTGGTTTTGGCATCTGAGAGCGATTGGACCCAGAAACAGTGACGTGTGACGTCAGACTTAAAGGCACAATAGGTAAGATTTTTGGATTAAAATGTCCAAAAACCACTAGAACAGTGTTAAATATTTTGTTGACTTGTGTACTTACATTATCCCAGATGTTTCCAAGAATGTTTAAATCCAGAGAAATAAGCAATTTTAACCAGGACACGAACCCTGTCTGTGCGTCAGCCTATCAATGATATCATACCTGTGTTACCCTCGGTTTCCGGTTTTATTTTGTAGAAACCATGGAAACACCAAAGACGCTTTAATATATTTTTTATTAGACAAGGGAACAACTGTTTGGATGCATTTATAGACAGAAATCTAATCATTGTTATCAATCATTCTTATTGTTTGAATCTCGTTTTCTTGATTATATTAATATGATTTTCTAATATCGATCTAGCTAACTTCAGTGTGCAACAAGCATAGTAGCCGCCGAGCGAACGCACGTTATAACATCACTTTCAACACACTCAAGTGTATCTAATATGATAAACAGTGCTGCGTTACCACATATACGCTTGACCGGAAGAAGTAGAAGCGACGTCTGCGGCATAATAAAAGTTCTGTTGCTCTCAAGCCATGTGTCGCGCTCGTCTCTCATTAGCAAACGCACATGTTCTGCTTCATACTACAGAAACGTTAATAATCTCATCCACGAACATGATTTCTCCCGTCGAATTCTTTTCCCGTGGCTGTAGGTGAAGACGACATCTCCCATGATTCCGCACTCAAATTTGGCGTCATCAAGCTACACCTTTGTTTTGAATAGGTGACCTCTAGCGGCGAAAATTACGTATTGTGCCTTTAACAAGCTGATTGAAATAAGTTGCAAATTGAGTCTTCTTCCTGTGCGCAATTTGTGTAGCGTGAGATTACTACCTATATAAAATGTTCCAAATTGATCACCATTTCGATGCTGCCTAGGTAGGAAGTGGATAGCGAGGCAGCTCACTAGTTTTGGAATGGAGCTCAAGTGTGTCCTCCCATGGGGCAAATCTGAACCTGTGTGTGTTCAGCGTACATGCTCAGCAGAAGTGGATGAGGCATCCCTGTCTGTGTTTTATGGAGTGTAATTGTGCGCTGGGAGGCACTGCCCTCTATTTCTCCTCTTAATGGCTGTTTGTGTGTTGTTTTAGTGGCAGATTTACGTGTGGGACGGGCAGAAAGGGGCGGGTTGATTTACAGCTGGCTGTGGCTTTGGCCTCACTGGTTGAATATGTGTGTGTGTGTGTGTGCTCACTGTCACTGTGTGTGTTCCAGGTGATTGTGCAGTCTGGCCGCCAGCCCAGCGTGTTGCAGAAACTGTGTCAGCTGCCGTTTCAGTATTTCAGCCACCCGCGACTCATCAAAGTGCTCTTCCCCTCGCTCATCGGCGCCTGCTACAATAACCTGCAGAACAAGGTCATCCTGCAACAGGAAATGAGCTGTGTGCTGCTGGCCACCTTCATACAGGTAAATCGCACCTTCAAAATCAAATCTTAGACCACCTGGGATTGAAACGGCAGTTTATTCGCAAACTTTTTTTGCGATATTTAGATTTTTTTTACATAAATTTGCAACTTGGATGGATACAACTCCACTTAAGTTTTACATAAGCAACCTTTGCAGATATGTTCCTAATAGATTCTTTAATATAATTCAGTATGTTACAAAATTTGTAGTTTGAAGTGTATAATTTTTCTATTTCTAACTTTCTCATATCATAGCGATCATTTAACATATTTTTTAAATCATAACAAAGTAATTGAATTGGAATCAAACCAAATCATGACCAGATTTCATGCTATATTACATCATTTAGTGAAACATTTACACGTTACATTGTAAACATATTCATTTGGCTTATATACAAAGCGACTTACAGTGCATTTAAGTTACATGTGTATTCCCTGGGAATCGAACCCATGACCTTTCTGTTGCTAGTGCCCCCAACACCCCCCTAAAAGAAGCAGCTTCCTTCGCTCAGATGGATGGTTTCCTCTGTCTGTTTGAGTGGATTTACCTGCCACTACTTGAGCCTCCTGTAAACACCCTCTCCCTTCATCTTCTTCCTGACAGCGCTCTCCGCACTACACCGCTGCTGCCATTACTTACGGAGAGATTAGCTCTTACTCCAACAAGGACAGGGAATCGTCATCTTATTCAAACAGTGGAAAGACTAACGATGTCCTGCACCTTGACATCAGTTGCTGAGAATGACAAAAGCTTTATCCACTTTATCCAAAACTTAAAATAGCCCCATTGGTTCAGCCAATAGGCTGACTTTTTCTCATGAGTTTATATCTCGCAATTCTGACTTTTTTTTTTTTTTTTGCAATTCTGACTTTTTCCCCACAATTCTGACTTTTTTCTCGCAATTGCGAGTTTATATCTGAGTTCTGACTTTTTTTCTCGCAATTGCGAATTTATATCTTGCAATTCTGACTTTTTTTTTTTTTTGCAATTCTGACTTTTTCCCCACAATTCTGACTTTTTTCTCGCAATTGCGAGTTTATATCTGAGTTCTGACTTTTTTTCTCGCAATTGCGAATTTATATCTTGCAATTCTGACTTTTTCCTCGCAATTCTGACTTTTCCCCCACAATTCTGACTTTTTTCTCGCAATTGCAAATTTATATCTCACAGTTCTGACTTTTTTTCTCGCAATTGCGAATTTATATCTCACAGTTCTGACTTTTTTCTCGCAATTGTGACATTTTCCCCGCAATTCTGCCTTTTTTCTCGCAATTGTGAGTTTATATCTCACAGTTCTGACTTTTTTCTCGCAATTGTGAGTTTATATCTCACAGTTCTGACTTTTTTCTCGCAATTGCGAATTTATATCTTGCAATTCTGACTTTTTTCCCCGCAATTCTGACTTTTTTCTTGCAATTGCGAGTTTATAGCCCGCAATTCTGACTTTTTTCTCGCAAATCTGACGTTTTTTCCTCATAATTCTGACTTTTTTCTCGCAATTGCAAGTTTATATCTCGCAATTGACTTTCTCACATTTCTGACTTTTTCTCGTCATTGCAAGTTTGTCCCACAATTCTGACTTTTTCTCGCAATTCTGACTTTTTTCTCGCAATTGCAAGTTCTCACAATTCTGACTCTTTTTCCCGCAATTCTGACTTTTTTTTCGCAATTGTGTTTATATCTTGCAATTCTGACTTTTTTCCTCACAATTCTGACTTTTCTCGCAATTGCAAGTTTATATCTCGCAATTGACTTTTTTCCTCACATTTTTGACTTTTTTCTCGTAATTGCGAGTTTCTCACATTTCTGACTCTTTTCCCCGCAATTCTGACTTTTCTCGCAATTGTGAGTTTATATATATCGCAATTCTGACTTTTTTCTCACAATTGTGAGTTTGTCCCGCAATTCTGACTTTCTCGCAATTGCGAGTTTATATCCCACAATTCAGACTTTTTTCTTGCAGTTCTGACTTTTCTCGCAATTGCGAGTTTATATCTCGCAGTTCTGACTTCTTTTCTCAGAATTGTGAGATACAAATTCACAATTTCGTGTTATAAAGTCAGAATTGCGAGTTTATATCACGCAATTTTGAGAAAAAAAGTCATAATGAAGAAGCAAGTGTCCATAGTGAATATTTATCTGGGATAGGAGAAATTTTTGCTTCACAAGCATCATCAAACAGAAAAGTAATGAAATCTGTTAATTTTGTGTAATCCAGGACTGCGCCACCAACGAGAACCAATCGGACAGCAGAGCTTCACAACCAGGTGAGGGCTATATTCACCAAAAATCATTCATATGAAATCTCAATATATCTTTGCATGCACGACTGACAATATCCAGCTTTAGACATATATTGAAAATATACATTTTAAATTAGATGAATTGTCTAAATGTTTACAATTGTCAAATGGATCCAGAAATCCCCATATTCTGTTCTAAAGTGCATTAGTTAAAAATAAAGGGCTTCATTGCTCACAAAAGGATTCTTCTGTCTGGCATTGATGCAGTGCTTTACTTCCTGTGTCAGTCCTAAACCTCTGATCTTTCCTCATCAGAGAAGGGCTGGGCTCCTCTGGACTACTGCGAGCTCTCCAACCGCTTCCCCAGAGACCAGTGGGACTCCGCACTTCAGTTCTTCCTCAAGAAGCAGGAGGAGTGAGCGAATGAGTGTAGTCATTTACAGAAGCACATTAGACACATTGACAATAAAAGGAAATGTATATTCCACAATGCAAAACTGTGTTGGAGGGGGTTTAGGGTACAAATGAAGACAGTAATCAGACCTTCATCAAAGCCGTCGGTCAGTAGTGAGCCTTTCCTAGTGGTTATCCAGTAACTGTATATTAACATATATGTTAGCACACACTGAGGGCAAAAAAAAACTGACTTGTCACACACGTGTTTATGAGCAATAGAATGTTTACAGGATTTTACCCTCAGTACACTTTTGGACACATTCAGTGATTTTGTGTTTGACAAAAAAGAATCTCTTTCTAAACAGGCAGTTTTCGAATAGATTTGCTTAGTTTAATTGTTGAGTTTGACTGATATTGTATTGTATTGTTTTGTAAATAAAAAGATACTGGTGAATGAAGTAGAATAAACAGAAGCCCTCGTTTAATTTAGGGAGAATGACGAGTTACCTCATCCGTTGGTTTTCATGTTCCATTTTTTTTTTTTCAATGCATAAAGAGGAAGATTTCTTCCTGTAGCTGACATGTTATGATTTTTAATTTTTGATGTTGTGTTTCTTTGCTTGTTCGCTTTTTTATACTGTAATTTATACACAATTTCAACACATTTCTTTCCTTGTTAACCTGTTTTCTGTCATTTTCTCAGTGTATTGAAGCACTTAAAAAGTTTAATTTAAGAAATGGATGAGTTTAATAAAATATTTAATACTGCAAAATCAGAGTATTCTTTCATTTGTAACCGAGAATAATGTGTTGTTTACCAGAATATGTTTTTTGGACAAGCAGGGTCCAAAAGTCAAAGACCACTAATGAAATTGCAATTACATTATTATTTTAATACAAATGTTTTCATTTGTCAATATAAGCATTTGTATAAAGAAATTGAAATGAATATGTACATGAATTTCAGAATATCTTAGTATTTGGTTTGACTCCATTTTGCCTAAATAAAATGAAGTTTGTCAAACCTGATGATCATGTTCTCCAGCACGATTTGAGATGATCTAAAGAGCATTGTGAGTTTCAATGGAAGCAAGACCATCTGTACAAAGGAGTTCAGGTTTATTCATATGATTAGAGACCTATAGAAACAATGCAGCATCTAAAATATTTTTATAAACTGACATCATAACATTTATTTGCTTAACATTTTTAAATACTTTGTTTATTTCGAGGTTTAAAGTACATTTTGAATCTCAGACCTCAATGTGATCTCAGACTTTTAGATCCCACTGTAAATTCTAAAATATTTACATGAAATATATTCACAATCACACCATTTTACACTACTCCCATACATAATTGTGATGTTATGTATAAGTGTTGAATAGAACATTTCTCTAACAAAGTCTGAATTGAGAGGAACTATCTAATTTATTCGCTGGGAAATGCAGTGGAGCTGGAACCTGAAATGTGGGTTAAACGGCATTGTAAAAGGGTTGTGGCCTCCTAACCAGGGTCCTCGCTGGCCCCGGGGCACCACAAACAGCCCACTTTCTTCCGTTCCATCCGTCTCTCCACACACACTCAGACTATGTACAGTGTTTCTGTCTTTTCTGTACCTGTGTGACTCACTTCAGCTCCGCGCGCTGCCTCTGAGTGAGTCACTCAATACACCGCTGTGTCAACATGCGCTGGAGCCTCTGGGTCAGACTCACTTCCAGTTTCACAAGAACTTCACTTCTAGTTCTACACCAAATCTGGAAGTTCAAATGTGGGGAAAAAAAATCAATTAAGTTCACTTGGATTGCCTGAGACTTCTTTTAAAACACTGCTTTTAGATTAAATCTTGTAAAATGGATGTATTTTATGTGAGATCTATTTGGTGGGCTTTGAAATTGAAGTGGGTGTATATGTGACAACTTGAGCTGTTTTTATAGACCATTCCGTTATTTGCCATTTCGTAACCATCTGAGATCTCGACGTTCTCGTGATTTTGGCCGACTGAACTCGAACAGAGGAACGCTGTGGCCCTTTCTGTCCTGTCAGTTAATAAATTATGTTCGTTTTTAGAAACTTAATTTGCTAAATCTGTTGTCTGAATGTCTCTTGCATTCATTGAAATGTTTCTCTTATTTTCTGCATTTAATTAAGAAATGCGGCTGTGAAAGTGTGAAGAAGAAGCGGGTTTTTATGATGTAAAAATACAGCATTTAGAGATAATTAACAACCGCATCATACTAAGAAATACTGATTAACAATGTCATTTTTTTGTGCTTTTTTTCAGTATGGGAATGTGTGTAAAATCAAAAGGTGATGCAATTTCAGACTATTATTAGCCGGGTTTTTATTCATGATAAAGTGCTTCGAGGTTTTATTTAAAGAGCGTTTTTTTTTTTTTTTTTTTTTAAATGTTTGTTTCGCTAAACAGATAAAATGTGTTCAAGAAAAATGTCGAGTTATTTTGCTTATCCTACCTTAAACGTAATATTGTTAAATTTTAATCACTTAAGTACCGTTGTAATATTTATTTATTTTTTCCTATAGTTGACTTTCGTATGCCTTGCCAATTTTTATTAAACACAATTTATGTAAAAATATAAATGCATTTTTAGGCTATTGAATGTTCTTACAACAAGTAAAAACGGAAGAAAAGCTCCGAATGTGTTTGACATCTTTTGCCTGTTGTCAGCATCCAACATAGGCTACATATTTGGATATAGATTATTTCGTTGTATTTAAAGTTTTAAGCTGGTGAATTGTGGTAGTTTTCTAAATTAATTGTAAGGAATGAATTAAACTTGAACGTATGAAATGACACATTTCCATAAAGGGACATGTATTAGTTGTTTAGTTTAAGAATCAAATGTGTTTTAGGTTGGTTTTTCGATAAATTAGCTAAATACTTTGACATTTCACATTAAAATGACAGGAGAGAGTTGTAATTATAAGGCTTTAAAGATTTGTTTTATGCAAATATGAACTTGGCATAAGTGTGCGTTTATTTAATTAGACCTAAATAATTAAATTAGTGGCGGAATTTCAACCAAGATGCGGCTCTTGACCTCTGGCCATGACATCTGAATCGTTATTTCTCCTTAAAGCAGCCATCATAAGCGTTGCATGTCGCCAAACCGTCGTGCTTTAGAAGAAGAGGTGTTTTATTTTAATCTAATTAAGCCTTCTTAATTTCATTTTATTTAATGGGCTGTAATCCGGATCATATCTGCACACGGTTTAGCAATTAAAAATCAACTAATTTTTTTTTTTAGAATTCTATATTTTACCAGAAGACCACTGCTTTCTCAAATTACATGACGATATAATTTGCGTTTCAATTTTTAAGCTCTAATAAATGCAGTTAGATTTGCATTTTCTGAAGCAAAGTAGTCTACTTACAAGGCAAACGAATAGTGATAAGTTTTAGGTGGGTATAAGCGGTTTAGGCTTTAGTTAGCTCATGTTTAAATGAAATCTTTGTTCTTTTTGTCTGTCGTATTTGCAGAACAGAATCAACACGTTCACACAGAACGCTTTCTTGCATCGCTTAGCCTGCGCCTCACAACACCTCAGTGCTGTGGAAAGGTGTCTAGAGATGGTAAATAGTTGTAAAAAGTTGTTAAATAGATGTAAAAGATTAATAACAAAATACCTATCGCAATTCAGTAACTTACGTAATTATTATATTTGCGTATCTAATCGCTGTGAGATTTTGCTTTTAGATTTTGAATAAAAAGCATTCCAAAAACTCAGTGAAAGATTTTTAGACATTAATAGCTTCTTTCCTAAAGACCCTATAAAATATGGCAGTTTTTTGTATGTGTTTACGTATTTCCTATTTAATCAGGAAGCTTGAGCCGGACATGTGGAAGGCCTTGTTTTGGCAAGCCAAATCATGGCTGCGTCGGAATTCCCATATTTTCAATGTACTAAATTCGACGAAAAAGTATTTATCCACCATTATTAAAGAATGCTCTTAGGTAGGCTATGTATTGTGTGGTAGCCAACATTGATGAAAATATATGGCAACTGACATAGTACATCCGCCATGTTAGCATGTCAAGTGAAATACGTAGGTGTTTAACACTGCAGGTGCTTTTTAGCCGCACATTAAACCTCCATTTAATTCTTAGTATCTACAACACTTACAGTTAAAGAACGGACAATGAATGTTGTCGATGTCAACAACATACTGCTTTTTACGTTATATATATATGTATATATTATATATATATATATATATATATATATATATATATATATATATAAATGATTTGCTACTTGCTAGTCATTTGCCGGCATTGGGGGAGGGGCGTTGTCATTCTAAACAGCATTTGATTGGACAAAAATCAGGAGTGCAGGATGAGTCATCAACCAAGTGAATTTTTTTCTTCTCCATTTTCAGGAAGAAAAAGACTATAATATCCACTAAAAGTAAGTTTGTTAACATTGTTTAGCAGAACACTGTTATTTCAAAGCTTATGGACTGAAAGCCACAAAACACCTTTTTGTGATTTTTTCCCCCCAGGCTCTTAAAAGTGTAAAATTTATTATCATTTATTTAAAAAACAAAAAACAACTAGATTATAATTGTAAACAAAACTATGTTTAAATGCGTGAATTAATTGCAGAAAATGAAGAAAAATAACATAAATTACAACGCTGCCTTACAACTGCTTATCCTTAAGAGAGTTTAGTTCTGACAAACAGGATTATCTTGCCACAATGGCCCGCAGTGATTTTGGTCTGATCTTCTGGTGTCCAGCGGCTATATCTCCTGACTCGGAATGAAAATAAACCCTGGACATGCAAGGGTGCGTTTGCCGAAAGGGAGTCCCGTTAAGAGAGAGGTGGCTTCGGGTTTGTTGTGCTTCCATTCAGTGGATCATTTGCAGGTGATGCCGAGCGCAGATAAGCGGCCGCCGATCCCTGTCCTCCGTCTAGACTCACAGCTTTACGAGCAACACGAGATTGATCACTACTACGGGAGGGGTTCAATTACTCATTCAGTATCCGGTCGGCACGATATTTAGATGGATAGATGTATATTCATTCGAAGCATCCGTAAAGGGCTGAATGTGACAGATCAGGGATCTGTAATCGTGTTATGGCGTCCATCTATCAATGGATCTATATTCGTGATTAGCCAGCAGATAAGAGACTTTATTTGTATAATTATCACTTAAGAAAAACGGTCACCTTTTAACGATACAAAAACCCTATTTGCTGCTCAATAGTCTTTATAGATTTCATAAAGAACCATGCTTTGAAAGAGCACCATAAGAAGCTTATTCCCCAAAACAACAAACATTTTCTGCATAATGCGAATCATCAGTATTAGTTTAAAATAATCCGTCTTAATCTCTATATGTGATAATCCCCCAAAAAAAAAACAATGCAAAAAAATTATAAAGGTATTTCACATATTATTAAAAAAAAATCTAAACAGTAATGCACGTCTGTAAATTAAAATGTCCTTTCAGAATCAATTCAGATATCACGACACTGAAGTTATACACAATTTAATTTTGTTCACTTTGCTCCTGTACTTTTTACTAGATCTTTGGACAGTTATTTCCCGTCCTAGCCAGTACCTTTGTATTGAAAATGAAGTGTCTTTCATCTTGTTATAAAAAGATATGTAAAGGTAACATGATATCGTTGTCTTTTCATACAGGCTTCCTCAGACATAAACAGCATTTAACGTCGTTTATTTGTAATTTCTCACTTTTTGGTATGGACGGTTGTCCTGACAATAAATAACAATAACTTACTTTTTAAATCGAGGAGTTTATACAATCTGTCATCCATTCGTTAAGATAAAATATTTTACAGCTCAGTTTTATACATCTTCGGAGAGATCATGCGCATTAAGACAAAAAAGTTGATTTTTGTCTCATATGGAAAATACCACTTGTTCATAAAGCTACACAATGATGGTCTTGAATAAACACTGTTAAGACTGTTGTTTTCGTAAGGTTGACAGTGGTCCATAATCAAAACCAAAATAACGTGTTCATATTCCATTGGACGTCCTGGATATACGGTCCAAATGCTTTAAAAACAGTTTTGTAACACGTCTGGAAACCCCAAAGTCGCTTGGACAGGCTCCTCCGTTTGGCAAACTGTTTAAATCCATCTCGGTTAATCCCTTTTTTCCGTTTGAGGCGGTGAGGTGATGGGTTTTCATGCAGGGCGGGTGAGGGCATGCTGGGGCAGGAGTCTCCGGTGGGCTCTCACGTCTCCACGGGACTGGGCACCATGCTGTTGGGGGTGTCGGGTAACTGCGATGACAGAGAGGTCACATCACTACCAGACGAGTTACCCAGCGAACCCGACTCGGAAAATGACACCTATAGAAGGGTGAGGGGGAGAGTTGGGAATCAGTATAGGCTGATGTTCGACAGCATGCTGATACTATAGCCTAATATACAGTTCGGAATGGCCCAAATTTAATTAAATGACAAGAGTTTTACATACGATTTGCAGATGACATTTACATTAGCCTACACAACTTTGTCATGGTGTTAAATAACAGACAAAATAAAGATAATAACCAGTGTGCGAATCAACTTTTCAAAAGGAATTTCTGTCAGAAATTTCACGCGATCTCGTGAGCGTCTTTTCGCGCCATTTCAACACATAATCATCTATCGTTTTATTTATTTTTTTTTGTCCTTTTTTGTCGTGCACATGCGATGTACATTTATAATAAAGTCATAAATAATGACACTAGATTATGTTATGTCGATGTACCGCCCGATAAAGGCTATGATGTCTACTGTTGCTACAGAGTTCGGACAAACTTTTTAGCCTAATATAACTTCAGTAGACATAGAAACGTGTAAAAACCCTTAACGAAAAGGCTATACATATAGGTCTAAATGTAGCCTAAAAGTTTTTAAAAACTAATGAAATTATTACGATACGGTGCTCATTTGAAACTAGTAGTAGTAGCCTACTGCAAAATATCAACTTGAAATAATTGCCACGCTCTAGGCCTATAACAATCGGTAGCCATTTTTTTTCTTGAACATGTTTAAATTATATGATTTATAATTTATATCATTTTTAGTAAAGAAAAGGAGTCGGCATGGCATGGAGGAGCACATAGCCTAGTTGTTAAGGCTTTGTAATAAATGTTCCGGGATGTTAGTCCTCACCAGCTGTTGGAAAGCAGGCTGGTCCAGGTCACTCTGTAAGGCAAATTCGCTTAAGGCTTTCCACGGAGGCTGATAGGTTTGAACTTCTACAGGATTTCCCTGGACTGTGGTGTCATGTCTAATCGGGCTGCCTGCCACCAGAGGCGTTCCCGTGAGACCTTGAAGATTCTGCAAAAGGTTGGGGAGAAACTTTAGCGACACAGCTATCATATTTCAATTTCAAAGCTTATCACTTTGGGTAGGAATTTCATGTGTTCAAAATCATTTGAAAAATCACAATAATATATCTGGCCCAACCCACCGCACTAGTGCAGATAGATAGATAGATAGATAGATAGATAGATAGATAGATAGATAGATAGATATTAGACCTATATATATACACATCGTTCACATAGGCTAAAAAAAAATAAAGGACAGAATGATAACTAGCATGTAACCAGAACGAGAACTAGCCATAGAAGAACCCGAGATATATACCATGTAACTTCAAGAACTATTTAATCTCTGAAGAACCATAAAGTCAGCTCAATTATAAGGAATATTTTCATTGAAGAAATCTTATTTGAAGAGTACAGAGTCAAAATAAGTTTAAACCTGTTAGTTGATTCTCATTACTCGTTAGAATTTAGGCTACAAAACTTGATATTCCTACCGTTTTGTCGTTGTGTTGCTGTTGTTGTAGTTGTTTCATAAGTATGGACCTCTTCTTGTCTTTGCAGCGTTTGTTTTGGAACCACACTCGTATGACGCGTGGGCTCAGGCCGGTCATTTCCACGAGCTGTTCTTTCATTAGCGCGTCCGGTCGCGGGTTTGCATTATAACACGTCCGGAGAGTGTGAAGCTGCTTTTCGTTTAATACTGTCCGCACACGCGTGGTCTTCTCAGACTGCTTATGAACGTGGTTCCGGTGAGGTGGCTGACGAACTGGCACAGGTTCTGCGAATAAAATGCGTGTAAATCATTTTTCGGCTTGAGAGGTCATTTCATTAGCTATTTACAGTAGACACACTGCAGAAGAGCACGCTTACTTGAAGGTTAAATTGTGCATACACACATCGGTCTGTAGCCAAGTGCGTGTCAGTCAAAACACCTCTTAGGGCCTTCAATATGCTCTCAACTTTGCTGTATGTGCAAAATGTTGAAGGATCGACAAGGGATATAAAAGTATAACATGCAATAAGTGCACCATCTTACAGAGCAATAAGAGGGTTAAGATGACATATAATCGAACAGAACATTTGTATGGTTTAATGCTGTTTATGCGTTAAGTCAACTGTCAAAGCATTAGTTCAGGCTAAACTGTTTATTTGAGTCAAATGAACTAAATGCAGTTTTAGTTCGAAATTAAACGTTAAAAATAAAACGCATATTTAAATCAATAATGTATTTAAGGGGAAACATTCTGATATCTGATAGACGTATCTTACCAATCTAAGAAAATTTATTTAAAGATCGCAATATTGCAATTTCTTTATATATATATATATCTCGCTGTTTTCAACAATTAAACGGTTTCAGATTAAATTCAGGTCATGTTAATTCAATCAGAAATATCCTCAAACAATCTCAGGCAGCTACAAGTAAATGCCATGAGGGATTTAACACGAAAACAAATATCTTCAAATTGGACTGAGCAACAGAACACAAGCCACTCGGTAGTCTGTTAACACAATTTCACAAGCTTATTAACTGTAACAGAGAACTGTATCTCATTATGGCGCTTATAGATACTTCACAACAACAACTACAATAACTAAATTATTATTAGGCATGTTATTATTGTGACACTTCACATTTGTGTAGGCTACATATTGTAAAATACTGTTATTGTTGTTACTAGGGCATCCTAATGAATTATAAATATAGACACAAATTATGTGTAGCCTAACTTGAACACTAGCATTGTTTTTTTTATTATTATTAATAATACTTTTCTTAATATTTTTTTATTATTATAACTACTACCTGGGATGTGCAGGGGCCTGTTGGAGTGAATGTTTCCGGGACTGATGGGACTCCCGGCTGAAGCGCGCTCCATTAGCAGCCCGTGATCCGCCCGGCAGAGCAGCTCCTCATCCCGCAGTGAGAACTCATCTCCCGGGAGCAAATGTCTGCTGCACACCGAGCACCTGAAACACTCCATGTGATACACGTTATCCCGGGCCCTCATCACCAGGTCACTGCTGCAGAAACCGATGTTGCATTTGGCGCATTTAATCCCGAATAATCTGCAATTTCCAGAAGAAACATTTGCTTATTTTACTGTTCGTTTCCAACTTGATTTTACAAGGCCGAGAAATACGGATCGTGATTCGTAAACACAACTGTAACTCTTTTCTTAAAGCAAGTATAGGCCTATATATAATTAATTAATTATAAAGGAATAATATAGGCTATACAATACGCATTACATGCATTTATCCTTTCATAAATAATTGCAAGCAGTTACATTACCAGCATCGGAGTAAAACCGTCTAGTATAACACATTCAAACACGGTGTTTGACAATTGAATTATAGTATTTACAAATATTAAGCTACCTATAAATAGTTAATAGTGTATTATAACTGCGTTTTCATATATTTACGAAAGCATATAGGTAACTTGTATAATAAAGTGTGTTACAAGACACAATGAACACAAAGCTTCATCAAGAATATCCGTGATACTTTACAAATGTTACCAGCGGAATTATATTTCTTTACAAAGCAAACTTCAAAACAATACTGAACAAACATACAAAAACAAGCGTGCATGGCAAGGCTAAACCAAACATGACTGCAATATATTAGCCTAACCAAACACTCAAATATTTGCATGTACTTGGAATTTTACTTAAACAGAATTACAGTTTCCTAGATATAATAGTTTTACTATTAGTATTTTGTACTATAGTCTAGCCTACTGTAATACTTTTACCTCAGCAACAAATGTTCTTTAAAAGCACTCTTAATCTTTTTAGTTTACGCTATTTTCTTAAAGCAGAACAGCATGCAGAGTTTTCCCATATCTCTAGATCTGTTTAGGTCAAGAATCTGTGAAAAAGAGGGCCTCGACGAAATTCCAAAGCTGTGAAATCACAAATATAGAGTGACTCGTACCGTGCGTAATCTCTCTTGCAATAAGTCTTGCCGTCCCGGACGAAGCAAGTGCACGTCTCATCCAGGTACTGACTGCATTCTGCGCACTTCAGACAGGCTGCGTGCCACTCCAGGTCCGGGGACACTCGCAGTATGTACTGATCATGGATCTGACTTCCACAGCCTACACACATGGCGATTCCAGACTTCTCTGGATATGGAAAGCAGGGATTAGTGTCCTCCGACTGCGCTTCTATATGGTAGGAAAGGCTATTTAGCCTCCCCAAACACCGTCGTCGTGTAAATATGCAAGATTATAGCTCGTGTTTCATACATCCTCTTTTGACATGCCACTAGACCACACAATCCTGTTTGTTTTGTTTTTTTCATTATATTGGTTCGTGTTTTTGGTTGCACCAAAATACTGTGTGCAGATAAGTCATGCCTTTTTAAATTTAGGACAAAATTTTTTGACATTGTAGACATTTAATGATATTATATTGTCTCGGTGTACAGTAAAACTAATTTTGCATAAACGTTATTTAAAGTTCTTGCGCAATGACGAACATATTTTGTAAAACAAACACCCAGCACTTACTTTTGGAATGATCCCCCATATCACCCAAGAAAGAAGGATGGGGTAGAATATCCACCATACAGGAGGGTTAAGGCAGAAGGCTTACAGATGAGGAAATGGAATGGGAAACTGCCTCGTCCCGAGCTGACTATTAACTTCTGGCCGAAGAGTCTGTGGGAAGAGCAACACACAGACACTGGCTCTGACGTCACCGGGCCCTGACGTCACATGCAAACCTGGACCACGCGCCCCCGAATATCAGCAGCAGCAGCCCGGCGCGGAGATCCGACCACGGGAAATATTTTGAATACCGTGTACCTAGGAATTGAAGATTAAACACACACTTGTTTCTCCAAACATAACTGTGAAACGCCACGCTGAGTAACACACGAAAAGTAGCTGGAAATGTATTAAATATGGAATATGATTTAAGTTTTAAGTATTTCATGCATGTGTTCAATGAGAAGTGGACCAACGCATGGACGTTAAATACACGTATAGAGGCAACGAAATTATCTGCGGGTTTGAACTGCATTTGATAAAGTAGCAACATAAAACAAGAATAGAATATGGTTTTAAAAATAGGCCTATATGAATTTATTTTCAAAATGTTCGGTAAAATTATCACTTTCTCAAAACAAAGAAACATATATATATATATATATATAGGGTACATTCGTTTCGTTGCTTTTAAAAATTTCCGTAGGGCAAATCCATGTGAACTTAAGTACATGTGTTCTAGTGAGCCCCCTACTGGACATTAAAATATCTTCACATTGTCCATTCATGTTTGTAATACAGTCCAGAATCATTTACGGTTTTGCCAAGTCTAACAAAATGTATAATTTAGGAAGAAAACAATTTACTAAATATGAAATAAATTAAAGAAAATACCACATTTCAGCAGTGAAATGTTAGAAAAAATGGCTTATTAAAAATTTCGACAGTTTAGTTTGACTGCGAATGAAATCACATTCGATTCATCTATTTACGCTTCTTTACGCCTCTGTTTCCATTGAAAATTCCCATCATAAAATTGACCAACATGGACTTGCATTCTTCGGGTCGATATTTAATCTAAGTGACTCACAGCACAAGTTTGCTTATAACAATTAGTTTCTGCTTGAACGATACGCATCTTGCATTAAGCTCTGCATTTTTAGTGAGTAAACTCAACCAAACATGATAAACTCAGTTGTTTCAACTCAAAAATAGTAGTCAATGAATTACTTTTAAGTTTAATTTTTGAAAACTTATAAACTTGAGTTCAAAATCCAAAACTTGACAAGACAATTGAAGTTTAGGAGAATAAATAAGTTCAGATAACTTAATAGGGCTATCATGTTTTACAGTGTTCGTGCTTCTCTCTAAATTAAACTGAGCTCGTTTATTCTGTCCATATACTTATAAAACACTTCTCCTCCAGCATGTTTAATGTGAATTTAAAGTCCATAGGCTACATATATTAAAATGTGACCATAATGAATAATTTCGTTTATTTCACACTGTAAATTATTCGGACAATCGTGTTGAAAGTCGTGTTGTGAATCCTCTTGCCCTCACAGAGTGACCGCGTGTCGAACCTCACCTTTGACTTTGACCTCTAACCCTGCAAAGAAACGCGTTTCATTTAGGCTAACCATGTTGGCTCCATGAGGGGGTCAAAAAGAGACATCTAGGAGATTGCATATAGCCTATGCAGTCTACAACGTTTTACGTTTTAATTGGTTTTTAATCATAGATAGTTGACAACCATTTGTCGGCGATTTAAATTCAATACAAACGGAAGGAATGAATCAGATGGAACAAATTGCGGGGAAAATGTGGGCTACAGAAAATAGTGGCCTAACTTTTTAATTTGAAAACAACAACAACAACAACAAACACTTAGGCTAAATATAGCCTACCTAACGAATTTATCGGCTAATTAATTTATAGGCTAATTCCTTTTTTAAACAGTCTATCTAAAACGTTATTTTTTCTTCAAAAAGTCATAAATAAATAGGCTAATCACAATCTTTCCCCTTTTTCTTGAACACAACCCAAAGCATCAAATCAATAAATTATATAGGCTAAAATTAGGAAATAAAACAAACAAACAAAAGACGCACATAAAAATACCCATAAAAACACTGTAAAAAGCTCATATTTATACCAAAATGTTGCATTCTGCTTAATAGCCTACAGAAAATATGCTGTTGTTACAGCTGTTTCCGAAGATTATACCACAAAATTATGAATAAAGTCATTTAAAAATCCAACCCTTGGTTCAGTGGACCCTGTTACATTTACAGCCAACTCTTGAACTAAAAGCTCCACAGATTATCAAAGCTATGAAACACCGCCCCCTAATTACATATCCAATCAGTCTCCGCCCACTTTACTATTAGACAGTTATTCCGATCATATATATAAAGAATTTTATTATTTTATTTATATTTATTTTTTGACTACGCAGATATACTGAAGAATATCATCTCCAAGAAAACCACACTGAGCTGTTACAAAACGATTTATGCATAAGAGGGGCGTGTCTCTTATGATCTCGCGAGAACTCAACTCAACCTCTATCCGCTGTTACTAAAGCAGTGACAGTGTGGCTGTTGACAGTGTGCTGCTGTAATCATGCTCAAAGCAATAAACAAGACCCACCTCAGGCAGTTGGTAAGAAAAATCCGACGAAACGACATATTAACCAGTGCGCACTTTCTTTTAAAGTTGTTATTCTTCCTCACCGTCCTTTCTAGACAGAAATAGAGCTGAATAAATCGCTTAGCATGCTGGCTAACTCGCTCATTTAGTTCAGCAGAAGTTGTCCAATATGTTACTAAAATGCTATTCTTTTCTATATAAGCTTGTTTTAATGTGTTGTTTTTGATATGTGATGATTAAAAAGCAATGTCAAGTGTTTGGTTACTTCGCTGACCTATTTTTTCATAGTTATACAGCATGCTAGTTAAGCATTTACGTTAACTTTAATATATTCTCATAGTTGTGCTGTTTTTATAGCTTTAGACAGAAATATTGATGTTTGGATATGTTTATAACATCAGTATGATTAGTTAATAAACAGAGCTAGCAAACTATCTGTCAAGGTTATGCAACATGTAAACAGTGCATTATGAAACCTCCTCACTGTCCTTAAGTAACTGATTGACCTACAGTGCATTTAAAATGTGACCTACATTGAATTTGATATGTTAATATATTAGGTCAGACCCTAAGTAGTATCAGATCCCTGTTATGTATCATATTTCCAATGACCTCTATGGGTTACAGAACAATGTTTGGCTGCATTGAATAGTAACCGTTATTTAGGTGAAAGGGCCTGGCAGATTTACCAATTTTTTTTTTTTCTTCTTCCCAGTCTGGTCTGTTTCAGAGGTTTCAGAGTACTCTGGTTGTTGCCGAGCACAATAATGACACGCTGACCCCCATCACCCTGAACGCCATCACTGCTGCTAATAAACTCGGCAGTGATGTGTCCTGTTTGGTTGCTGGAACGAACTGTGCGAAGGTATTTTCTCTTCATGCCCATTGATTTATGTGTAGCAATTTGAAAGCCTGATTTCAGGGGTCTGATTATGGGTTTTTGGACAGGTTGCAGAGCAGTTGTCCAAAGTTCAAGGGGTGAAGAAAGTCCTGATAGCTCAACATGAAGCCTACAAAGGGTTATTGCCAGGTAAACTCAGGTTTTTTTCATAAATTTGGAAGTATATGGTGCAAGTAACTTTGGATAACAGCATTTGACAGATTGAAGGAAGGAGGTATTTAAATGAAAAATTCTGCCTTCTTTCACAGAGGAGCTGACGCCCCTTATCTTGGCAACCCAGAAACAGTTCAGTTTCACACACATCTGTGCAGGAGCTTCTGCTTTCGGAAAGGTAAATCCAAAGCAGATGATGAGGAAGTAGGGCTGAAAGGGAGACATTCAATTGTCTATATCATTGAGCCATTCTGTATCTTTTAAACACTGTGGTAAAACAACACCGCTTTAATACTTTTTTTAAAAAAAATTTTATTTGATGACAAACTTTTATCAGATCACAAATTGACACATATTTTTACCTTTTTTAAAAAAATAAAAAATAAAATCATGACACAGCTTTATCAGAACAAACAAAATTGACTTACACTTGTGCCTTGATGTTTTCTTTTGATTTGATGACAAACTTTTATCACATTGTACAAATTTGATGTACATTTTTGTCTTGATGGGTTTTGTTTATTTGATGAACACAGGGTTTTTATTGTTAACTAAAACTATCAAAACATTTCTGATAATTGAAATAAATAAAAAAAATATTAGTTGAAAAACTTAAAATAAATGAAAATGTAGCCTTGGCAATAAACTGAAATAGGTTTTAAGTTGAAGGCTTGAAGCACTATAATAATTAAAGGGGTCATGAATTGAGAAATCAAATTTTCCTTGATCTTTTGACATACACTACCAGTCAAAAGTTTAGACACGGTAAGATTTTTAATGTTTTTAGAAGAAGTTTTGTCTGCTCACCAAGGCTGCATTTATTTAATTAAAAATACAGTAAAAACAGTAATATTGTGAAATATTATTACAATTTAAAATAACTGTTTTCTGTTTGAATATATTTTATAAAGTAATTTATTCCTGTGATCAAAGCTGAATTTTCAGCATCATTACTCCAGTCTTCAGTGTCACATGATCCTTCAGAAATCATTCTAATATGATGATCTGCTGCTCAAGAAACATTTATGATTATTATCAATGTTGAGTACAGATGTGTACTTTTTTTTCAGGATTCTTTGATGAATAGAAAGTTCAAAAGAACAGCATTTATCTGAAATACAAAGCTTTTGGAAACGATTCAAAACACTTGTGACATAACAAAGCTTTGTAATCACGTGACTTTGTCAGTTTGATACACGCTCCGAACCACTGATTTGAAACAAAAGATTCGTAAAGCTTCGAAGCTTCATGAAGCAGTGTTTTGAAATCGCCCATCACTAGATATTGTTGAATAAAGTCGGACTCTTGCCAAAACTCCCGTTATAATCAGTGATGCTGTCTACATTGCACAATAAATATATAACATATATATCTTTACATCATGTTTGCACTGTTAGTTATGATGAAAGAATTTATGAGAGTGCAGAAATTGAGTTGCAATGACAAGATTATGACAATGACTAGTTAATCTCAATAGCTGTAATAGTAAAAATTAGGTGTGTAATGATTCACTCGTTTTCTCGATGCATTGATTACAAATCCTGACGATGCATATACATCGATCTTGAAACATGTTTTTTTAATCGTGAATCGGTAATTTCGGTTGTTAATCGATGTAAAATGCTAAGAATCAGATTAATCGTGATTCAGTGCTTTAAAATATATAAACATTAAATTACTACATGCGCGAATTGATGGAGACATTGTGCGCGTCATTCGCACCCTCACAGCTCTCCTTCACAGACACGCGCAGCTCTACTCTTTACCGCCTCTCACTGGATTCTGCTCGCGCTCCGTCCGTAGGTCTCATCAACACATTTTTGAGCAGCCCACATTTGAGCTTTCCTCAGGACGGCCACTGCTATTCACATGAGCAGATGACAGCTCTCTATTAAGACAGTAATAGTTTTGAGTCAAACCGATCAAGCCATTGATAAAGCTGCCAAGTCATTGCGTGGTCACTACTGTTGAAATAAAACGCTTTTATTGCGTGGAAACATCGCCATTATTTTAAGATAAAATACTGAAGTTTTAAGGAAATGGGTCATTGGCATTACCTGAGCAGTTTCAAGGCGCGCATTCATTGCATGGACGGAGAAAACACATAATGTAAGTGTCTAAATGCATAAGTATAGTTCCAATAAATGATAAATTAAATTTAACTTAATGTTGTCAAATTAAATGTACGAAGGAAACTGCTGAAGTAACTACACCATTAACAACACTGAAATAAGAGTGCGCTGTTTATCTATTAGTCAGATGCGCATTAAAGTTGTGTTCGTTACTTTAGCAACAGTAGAAACCCAGTGTGTTTTCTTTCTGAATCATCATTAGGAAAATGTTCCGTATAAAGAGAACAAAGAGGGCGTTTCTTACTATTCCGTGAAGAAAAGTTAGTTTAGGATTAGTTGGGAAAGTGCATGATATTCTAGGGTAGTCTCTCCATGTAAGCATTAGTATGTTTAATGTACCTGGAACACTTTAATAAGGTTGTGTAGCCTTTAACACTGTCCTACACTATAGTTAACTATGAGCTAGGCCTAACAATACTTTTAAAGCCCTTTTAAAGTTTTGGCTTATGTAAATTTCCACAAATGCCAATTTTTATAGGCAATTAAAATAAAGTTATGTAGCATCATTAAGAACTAACATGAACTTACATTAACAATGGACAAAAGGTTGTTTTTTTGCCCTTACTCTCTGACCTCCTGAAGGCCGCTTTGTAATTCGCACCCTGACTAAGACACATTGAGGGAAGCATTTCAATAACCCTATGAATGCATATTAAAATGCAGAATCGAATCAAATTAATCGAATCACATCGAATTTTAATGTGAATCGTCTCGAATCGAATCGTTCTGAATTTCCAAAAATTGTTCTTGAATTGATTCGAACACCTATGAATCGTGAATTGAATTGAATCGCTGTCTACCCAAAGATTCACAGCCCTAGTAAAAATGTAGTAAAAGTTTTCAAGAGAGCTCCACATATAATACTTTTCAAATGCAAAATGTTAGCCAATCACAGCCGTGGGTGTTTACATTGAAGTCTCACAGCAGAAACGCCCCTTAAAACAGAGTGTTCAAATTAGACAGCTAAAATCAGGGTAGAAAATGGCCTTTTATTTCTCTGTTATGACAATTTTTGATGTAAAAGTCATGCTAACATTTAGGAAACATTATAAAATAATGAAGAAAAAGTGCAGTTCATGACCCCTTTAACTGGAAATGAATAAAATTAAAACTGAAATAAATTAAAACAAAATGGCAAAAAAACTAATCACATAATGCACGTCACAACTAATCACACGTCAAAAGCACATAATGAAATTACTAAAAAATTACACTAAAATTACTAACTAAAATATATAAAGAAAAAGGCTAATTCAAAATATATATTATAATATATTAATAAAACTAAAACACTGATTGCACAAATTTTACATACTTTTTTTTTTTTTGGCTTGATAATGTTTTTTATTTGATTAACTTTTATCAGATTATACAAAAATAATGTAAATATTTGCCTTTATGTTTTTTTTTTTTTGATGACAGACTTTTATGAGCTTGAACAAATTTGCTGTGATCTTTTTTTTTTTTAAATTGATAAACATTTTTCAGAATGTACAAAATTTCTGTATGTTTTGCCTTTTTTTCTTTTGCTGACAAACACTTTTTTTATGATAATGCAAAATTTATGTAGATTTTGCCTTGATCCTTTTCATTTTTCCATGTGATCACATCAGTGATTAGTGTAGCTATGTTTTACTTTGTAGTTACTCTCATTCCGAAGTTATTTGATTATTTCCCAAAGCGAAAAGCACAAATGGGAAATGGATTAGAAACTCTCATACTGCCGAGCCCCTATCAGGCTTCTTACTTTTGGAATTGTGGGAGAAGTCCGTCCTCAATAAGTGCGGCTCTATTATATGCACGGTTATTTGTCATTCCACAGCCAAACTGTCAGGCAGCAGATCTAATGGTATTTAAATTGAATTGTAATACATTAAACAGTATCTTATGTAGCCTAACCCCAGACCAAAGAGATGTATTAGTCTCAATTTCCTCACTGGCTAAATGTATTTTATTTGATGGATTCTTAAGTGCTGGATTTGGTTTCATTATGTCACTATATAAAACACTTGAATTACCACTATACAATATTTTTCACCTCTAGACATAACTTAGAGCTCTTTTTCAGACTCAACGATATTTATTCCGTCTGCGATGCAGGATGGCCAAAGTTTTCAGACATGCGGTGAAACTGGGTTTTGATCAATGCCTGCTGAAATAATGCTATTTCCAAACAAATCAAATCTGACCACATCTGCAGATAAGGATGTGAATGTTTTAATGGCTTGAACTTATTCAAGAGCTTCAAATACATCCAGTTGTCTTTGTGTGTGTCTTTATTTGTAGAATCTCCTTCCAAGAGTGGCCGCCAAGTTGGATGTGGCTCCCATTTCAGATATCATTGAGATCAAATCTCCAGACACCTTTGTGAGGACCATTTATGCCGGTAAACACACAAACAAATGAAATGCATGTTTGCTTTTAAATAACCTTCCTAGTATGCTCCATATTCTTCTCTTTGTTCAACATGGTTTGTGATTTAGGAGTCTGGCCATTGGTTGGCTGCGTGAACAGAGACTCAAAGTGACTCACACTGGCTTGAAACAAATCGGATATTTTCATTTTTTAAATCTAAGGGGGACCCTGGAGCCTTTTTGTTCCACTTTGCATGTGTTATTTTTCTGTTCACCGTTTCTCATCCATAAAATCTACTGCCATAAATACTTCCTAATTACTCCGGCCACTTTATCTTTGGCAAGCACAGAGCACTTGATATTTATGAGACTTTATTTTATTTTATTTTAAGTCACATTAATGTTTTTCATGCAAAATATGAAATGAAAAGTGGTGTTTTGCCACTTGTGATGATCATTTATGTCCAAGGTTTTCAACTGGGGATCCATGAAGGTTTTCCAGGGACATTTTCTTGAATCATCCTAAAAGGATTTGAATGAACATTTGATGATGATCTGTTTTCATTATATAAAATGATTAATGCGTTTAATATTGTGATATTGTGTTATATTTTACACACAATATTGTCTGTTTTTGCTCAATTTTGCCAATGAAAATATTACCTATAACACCAGAGCAGAACTGTTGTACATCTCACAACACACAGCTCTCTTCATAAAGAGAGCCATTTACTTCATTCCTGAACAAATTAGCCATTTGAACGAATCAAATGAACTCAATGACTTACTCATTTAGACATTTACCGCCACCTACTGGCAGTTTTAGTTTCTTATTTAGAGTATCATTTCATTAAAAAAATTTTTTTTTCCATATTAATAAAAAAAGAAAAAAAAAAAAACATTAAAGGGTTAGTTCACCCAAAAATGTAAATTCTGTCATTAATTACTCACCCTCATGTCGTTCCACACCCGTAAGACCTTCGTTCATCTTTGGAACACAAATTAAGATGTTTTTGATGAAATCTGATGGCTCAGTGAGGCCCGCATTGACAGCAAGATAATTAACACTTTCAATGCCCAGAAAGCTACTAAAGACATATTTAAAACAGTCCATGTGACTACAGTGGTTCAACCTTAATGTTATGAAGCGACGAGAAACTTTTTGTGTGCCAAAAAAACAAAATAACGACTTTATTCAACAATATCTAGTGATGGTAATTTCAAAACACTGCTTCATGAAGCTTTATGAATCTTTTGTTTCGAATCAGTGGTTCGGAGCGTGTATCAAACTGACAAAGTCACGCCCCCCAGTGGTGAACCATTGAAATTTCGAAACACTTGTGACGTAAAGAAGCCTCATTTACTGAAATCATGTGACTTTGGCGCTCCGAACCACTGATTCGAAACAAAAGATTCGTGGAGCTTCATGAATCAGTGTTTTGAAATCACCCATCTCTAGATATAAGTCTTTTTTTTTTTTTTTTTTTTTTTGGCGCACAAAAAGTATTCTCGTCGCTTCATAACATTAAGGTTGAACCACTGTAGTCACATGAACTGTTTTAAATATGTCTTTAGTAGCTTTCTGGGCATTGAAAGTGTTAATTGTCTTGCTGGCAATGGAGGCCTCACTGAGCCATCGGATTTCATTTTTTGTGTTCTGAAGATGAACGAAGGTCTTACGGGTGTGGAACGACATGAGGGTGAGTAATTAAAGACAGAATTTAAATTTTTGGGTGAACTAAAACTTTAATTACTCATCCTCATGTTGTTCCACAGCCGTAAGACCTTTCATCTTCAGAACACAAATTAAGATTTTTTTGATGAAATCTGAGAGGTATATAGACAGCAATATAACCAACACTTTCAAGGTCCAGAAAGGTACTAAAGACATCGTTAAAACCGTCGACATGACTGCAGTGGTTCAACCCTAATGTTATAAAGCAACAAGAATACTTTTTGTGCGCAAAAACAAAACAAAAATAACGACTTTATTCAACAGTCTATTCCACAATCTATCCCTATCTAGCTGTCATGTTTATATGTATGTATGTATATGTGTGTGTGTGTGTGTGTGTGTGTGTGAATAAGTAATTTCTTGTAATTTCACCTCTTTTCCCTTGTTTTTTGTCCACAGGAAATGCCCTCAGCACAGTCAAGTGCAATGAAAACGTCAAGGTCTTCACCGTTAGAGGCACTTCCTTTGAACCTGCGGCTGTAGAGGGGGGCAGCGCCTCTTCAGAGGAAGGTACTCAGTCGTTTGATAAAGTTAAACACACTGTTGTTTGTTCATGTTTTGCTTTTAAGGTCACGCTGACTTTGATACCACACACACAGGTTTTATAGTATTTAGTGTTGTATATAATTCTCCGCTCCGCTGCAAGGTTTTGATGGGCTAGTTTGTTTAAACGATGACTTTAAAGGGATCATAAAGGGGTATTTTGGAACAACTCGGCGTGTTTATTTGGACGGCTCCTCACGAGATGTTGTTGCTTTTGCAGTCTCTTTGTCTGCCCCTGCTGGAGTCTCTGAGTGGCTGGAACAAACTCTAACTAAGAGTGACCGTCCAGAACTTACCGGTGCTAAAGTCGTGGTGTCTGGAGGTAAGAACTTTGTACAAGAACACAAAATTGTCCAATAGACATTACAGGAAATTGTCCTAATATACTCTAATGGATGTTATAAAATGTATAGTTTGCTCCCAAATGCTGATTGGTCAGTGCAGCTTCAGCTGTGCTAAAATACATGATATAACATAACGTGATATAATATGATTGTTCCTGACCTTTATCACCTGCACCGCACCCATAGAGGCCACTTGTTAACCAGTTTGACATGTCAAGAACTATATCTTCTAGCACAGTCACTAATATCTGATTCTTGTAAGGCACCTCTGAATATTAAACATTATTTTGCTGGACTGTCCTGCTTTTAATGTTACTAGGCAGCGGTTTAATAGATGTTTTTAAAAAGGTTTTAGCTGGAAAAATCATAATTTATCAAATATTAAAAAAAAAATAATAACAATAAAACGTTCAATCTATATTATTATTATATGTATGATTATATGTTCCTTTTTATTGTATTTTGTATTATTTTATTATAAACAAACTGTTTTATAAAAGCAGCAAGGCACAAACTCATACTTTGTTGTTTAATCAAAGAAAATGAACAACAATAAATCGCAATAAATTAAAAACACCTTTCACAGGGACTACATCATCTTCGTGTTTTGTTCATTGTTTGTTTGAACTGTATACATATTTAATAAAATATTAAATTAATATATTTTAGTTAATTGTTGTATTGTTTTAAGAAGTTTCATTGTATATTGAATTATTATTATTATTTATTAAATAATAAAATAGCTGTGATGCTGATATGGCAATAAATAAATACAACAAAATACATTTATAAAATAAATGTATAAAATCTAAAAATTATACCATGTGCTTTTTTACATTTTAATTAAATAATTTTCTTTTTTATTGTTTTATTTTTTTATTTTTAAGGATTTATTATAAACAGACAGTTTTATAAAAGCAATAAGGCACAAACTCATACTTTGTTGCCTAATCAAAGAAAAAATATCATCAATAAATTACAATAAACTAAAACCACTTGTTCATTGTTTGTTTGAACTGTATACTTATTAAATAAAATATTAAATTAAAAGATTTCATTTAATTGTTTTATATTGTTTTAAAAAGTTTCATTGTGTTGAATTATTACTATTATTATTATTATTAGTTTTAAAAATATAGCTGTGATGCTGATATGACAATAAATACAACAAAATACATTTATAAAATGTATAAAATCTAAAAATGATACCATGTGCTTTTACATTTTAATGAAAATGTTTTCTCTTTTTATTGTTTTTTTTATTATAATAATTTATTATAAACAGACACTTTTATAAAAGCAGTAAGACACAAACTCTCATACTTTATTGCTTAATCAAAGAAAAATAACATCAATTAATTACAATAAACTAAAACCGCTTTCCACAGGGACTACATCATTCTGTTTACGTTTATTGTTTGAACTGTAGGTCATAATGTTGGGAATTCCCTAGAAAATTCTCTAGGCTATTTCTTTTTTTTCTCAGAAAATCAATAGTAAACTGAGACTGTATTGATCGTACTGGACTCATAACCTTGTCAGTAATTTCATATTTCATGCCCATCTGCCGTCTTTCTGTCATAACAGGGAGGGGCTTGAAGAGCGGCGAGAACTTCAAACTGCTCTACGACCTCGCTGACAAGCTGAACGCAGCCGGTACGGTGTTTTTGTTCTAATCATTCTTTGTTTAGTGTTTAGTTTTTAATCAAGCTATTTAAAGAAATATACATTTAAAATGAAACCACCACTATTTTATCGTAGTTGGTGCCTCCAGAGCCGCAGTTGATGCTGGTTATGTACCAAACGACATGCAGGTTGGACAGACTGGAAAGATTGTGGCTCCTGTAAGTACCACCACCGAAAAACAGTTGTCTTCATTCTCGGTCTGTACTACAGTCCTTCATATGCACTAATTGCCTCTACAGAGGGAAAATCTCCTCCAAGTTCAACACTAGTTGATAGACCCACCAGGTTTTCAGACTTATTTGATAAACCGTCTTGACTTTGAATACAACAACATCTAATTGTTGTTTATGTTTGAATCAAGAAAGATGGATCCATGTTGCCCTTTAAAAAGGTTAATTTTCCATTATCCGCTCCGAGTGGGACGTCCCCGCTGTCATTATCCACACATTAGCAGAGCTTTGAGGCGTTGTGATGTAGTTAATGGCACATTCCGGCTTCTAAATGATTTACCAGAGCCATTAGTGGAGATGTGCACTGCACAGGTCTGCCCTGAGCGCAAACCAGGCAAATCAGCCCCAAACCCAATTCTCCAAATGTTTTGACAAGCTTGTCAAGCATAGCCCAAGCGTTGCGCATTAGTATTCACCCTGAACAAGTCCCGAATGAGTTCTACTAGTGAAATGAACTCTAGTCAAGATGGATGAGGGTTGTTTTGGGTCGATTGAGTATGTCTTTTGTGGTTAATCTGAATCTTTTAGCCCTCAGGGTGATGTTTTGATGACTAGATACATGGTTTGGAGGTTTTTGTTGCTTTTTTGTGCAAAAAGACTTTAAGTTTAAGGATGTGCACCATGACGCTGCAGCTATTTAAATGACATGGAGCTGCTTTCACTATAGTCTATATTTATAGTTATATATAACTATTCAACCCTGTTATCCAAGATATTGTAAGAAAAAATTATCAAAAAATATTTTTCTTTAATGAATTGTAAAAAATAATTTATAAATGACTACAAACCAACATTTAGTCCTAAGGTAGATAGTCTCCACTGAATGACAGCTTAATTTGGGCTAAATTTTCAATCCTGTTACTTGCAACCCTGTTAGTCATTTGGTGTATTTTTTTTTTCTAATTATATTTTACTAATTTTGCACATTTTATTTTTATATTTATTTTATTCCTTATATATAAATATATTTAAATGACATGGAGCTGCTTTCACTATAGTCTATATTTATAGTTATATGTAACTACTAAACCCTGCTATCCAAGATATTGTAAAAATTAAAAAAAAAGTCCTTAATTGTAAATATAAACTTATATTTACAATTAAGTAACTACAAACCAACATTTGGTCCCAAGGTAGATAGTCCGAACTGAATGACAGGTTCATTTGGGCTAAATTTTCAACCCTGTTACTTACAACACTGTTACTATTTTGGTGTATTTTTTCTTTTCTAATTATTTATTTCACTTACCCATTTTGCATATTATATTATAGTTATTTTATTCTGATGTTTATCAAATATTTAAGTGACATGGAGCTCCTTTCACTATAGTCTATATTTATTGTTAAATATGACTATTCAACCCTGTTATACAAGATATTGTAAGAAAAAATGATGATAAATTTTTTTCCCTTACTTAATTGTAAAAATAAGTTTATCAATAACTACATACCAACATTTGGTCCCAAGGTAGATAGTTCCTACTGAATGACAGCTTAATTTGGGCTAAATTTTCAACCCTGTTACTTGCAACCCTGTTAGTCATTTGGTGTTTTTTTTCTTTTCTAATGTTTTTCAGTGTCACCCGTTTTGCATATTTTATTATGTTTATTTTATTTTGATGTTTATTGCTAGAAAAGAGAGAGAAAAATGGCCCAAATTTTGGTAACAGGGTTGCAAAATTAGCAATTCTCATTTAAAATAAATAAAAAATAATAATATTCACAAGAAAACGTTTTTATATATGATTTTTATTGATTGTATACTTTTATTCAAAGTTTCAAACCAGTAATATTTATTTTGCTCTTGTAATATTTAGTTTTTGTTTATTTTCTAAAGGTTAAGAACCATCTTTCACGGACCATTTGTTAATAAATACATTTTGATGAAAGATTTTTTTTTTTTTTAAAGTAATTGGGGAGGGGGAGGAGATCAAAATTATTGACTTTGTAACAATTATCCGGTAACTCAAAGAAATCTTCAGCAAACTTTTATCCACCACCTACTACAACCTCCCCCATCTTATAGATATTGAGATATTTGTGGGTCTCCATCACTTCAGCCCATCTGAAACACCAGCCCTGCCCTCTTTCCTCTCCTCCTGGCTTTTAGAGCTCCGGCCGGCCGCGTGTTCACAAATTGAAGCGGCGGCCCCCGGGAGAGCGCCGCAGCCACATTAAACTGCACTGAAATATTCATGGAGCAGTGCATTAAGCTGAGAGCCACTGATGTAGCACTCCCTCGGGGGAAGGGTGGAGGCGAGGGGGAGGGACGTAGGGTCTGTCCTGCCACATCCCCCAAGCACTCCTCTTTTGAGTAATTGTGAGGATGTTGTGGCCTGTGCTCTGGGACGGGAGGTCAGCAGAGCGCTTCCCAGCCAATGCCGAGATGCTCCCCGGCTCTGATTTACAGTTTTAAATGTCCTTTGTTATTATAACACATGTGACGGTGCTAAATTGTTGAAATTCTTTGTAATATGCAAGAAAGAATCTTGTTCATGATTTAATTTTGAGATCCAACCTCGTTTACACCCAGTGAAGTTCATTTAAAGTGCTGCTAATTGAAACATGGCACACCATATTGTTGCTAGGGGTGCATAACATGACTCTGAATGCATATTAAATGAGCTTCCCCATCACAAATGATTCATAAATGCCTGCATTTGCACATAAAGAGAGAGTAATATGATTTATTAGGTAAATGAGAAAATTTGACTTGTGGTACATCTCTTAATGTAAATGTTTAGAAAGCAATATTATTTTCATTAAAATCAATTCTTTCATATATATATATATGTTAAATGGGCTGTTTGCCTCTGTACCTTTTTAAGATTTATTTAAGTGAATACTGAATAGGCAGTGAAATGCAAATATATGAATGTGTTCAGCGTGATATTTCAGAAGAGCATGGAACTGCTGATTTGTATGATATGTCCCCTTTAAAATCATTTTATACTTTTTTCGGTTACTCTACAGGAGCTGTACATTGCAGTTGGCATCTCTGGCGCTATCCAACATCTTGCTGGAATGAAAGATAGCAAGGTACAGTTAGTAATGTATGTCAAAACACACACACACACACTGTAGTACACTAAGAAGATATCGTTTTCTGTGGTAATATCCTCAATCAGAGAAACCCCACCCATGAGAAGAGGTCTCTAAGAGTTTCCAGAACGTGCCAAGTTAACTCACTCTCAAGTGAGACGATGTATTGGTATGGAGTGTTTTAAAAGCGATCTGGAGTAGCTTTTTACCTGCATCCATAATTCATCTGCATTAACTATTCTTCATCTTTGGAATACAGTTTCTTGTAGCACTTGAGCGTCCATCACAACCATCTTCCTCCATATGTTCATATAGGAACATCCTCCTTATGTTGAGATATTTAGCTTTTTTTTTGTTTTTGTTAGAAAGTTACCTCTGCTCTTTTCTGGGAATTATTTTTCATTTTATGGAGACTATAGTCCATCCGTTCTCAATCCAACACAGTCTTTTTTTTTTTTTTGCAATATAGCCCACCAGGTTAAATAATTTACTTGTTTGTTTTACAGACCATCGTTGCCATCAACAAGGACCCAGAAGCCCCTATTTTCCAGGTGGCTGACTATGGCCTAGTGGCAGATCTGTTCAAGGTAAGATTCCTAGTTGGAGTTGGGGTATTCATGTGGGAAACACAAGTTTGAATCCAATTGTATTTTTACCAAATATATTTTTTTGATGTCATATATGAAAGTCGCTGTTTAGATCTTGACCAAAAATTGATGCACCTGTAACATTTATTTCCATCGAGAGGTTCATCAATTTCTGGTCAAGATCTTGTATTGACAATACGAGAGGTGAGCACTCTGTAAAGTCTCCTCCAGCACATCCCAAAGACTTTCAATGAATTTAAGGTGTGAAAATGATTCTTCATGCTCCCTCACAACCATTCTTTTACAATTTGAGCCTGATGAATCTTGGCTTTGTCATTCTGGAATATGGCCATGATGTGTCTTCCTACATGGTTGTTTAAAATATGAAAAGCTACACACTCCATCAGTTAGGGATAAAAGAACTGTTCCCAAACATAAAACATGCTTTAGTAGCTTTCTGGGCATCTGAAAGTGTTAATTATCTTGCTGTCAATGGAGGCCATCGGATTTTATCAAAAATATCTTAATTTGTGTTCTGAAGATGAACGAAGGTCTTACGGGTGTAGAACGACATTAGGGTGAGTAATTAATGAAATAATTTTCATTTTTGCGGGAACTACCCCTTTAAGCATTTGCCTATTTAAATCCAAACGGCAACTTTTTTTTTTGGCTGAGCAGTGTGGCTTAGTTATACGAATGTTTATTTATTTATTTTTTTTACTCTATAATCATTCAGATTAAGAATTTTTAATTTATTATTATAATTTTTAATTTTTTTTTATTTTTATTGTTGACGTTTAGAGTGGTTGATTTTATAGGTAATAGCCTAATTATTTAGACTAAGAATATATTTAAATTAATTGATTAAATGTATTTAACATAAAAGGAAGACATAGCTTCTTTTCTAACCATATAAAAGGCTATCGCAAAGGTAAAACGGGATCAAAATAAACTCCATGGCAACTAAAAAAAAAAGTAATTTTTTGACACAGATGTGATATTTCTACATGAACTAAGTTCATCAATAAAAGCAAAAATAAGCCCAACTCCTCAGGACAGAGAAGAGAAGCCTTTTGCCATTTGACACTCCAACTAAGGATAAAGTATACGTAACAAGAAAGATACGATCTTCCTCTAAAACACGAATCTCATTAGCACAAAAGATCATTATCAGGTCATCAGAGACATTTTAATCCAGTGCCTCGGACAATAAGCAATACCGTTCATGTTTATTATTTAAAAGCGCTGTAAATTTCGAATGACCTGGTATTAATTTCTTCAGCCAACCCAGTCTAAAACCAAAACCAGAGGAGACTCAAAAAAGCTGACCCATATTTCCCTTTTAAATTTTGCAGGGCGCATTATTCCACCTAATGGAAAGTGTGCAACTTCTGAATTATTGAGTCGCTGAATTAATCAGTGGCGACTCCAACCAGAAGCATTATACACAACTACTTCTCCTTTCAGAGCAGAAAAGTAATTGATAGTCAGCACAAGTGTGTGGGTGTAGTTTTTCACCTTTATTTTCTGTCTCCTCTCACCAGAACTTTACACGCCCGGCTGCGCGCCATAGTTCAAGGTGGCACACGCGCTCCCGGTGCCAGAGGGCTGCCACACACACACACACACACACACATTACGTCCGTCTGTTGTTGGTGTTTACTTCGTGTAACGCTATCATCGTTTATTTCCCTGTGTTTGCCCTGTCGTTCATCTTTTATTCAGGCGGTACGTGCTAGACACAGGTGTGCAGGTAAACTGTGTAAAAGTGATTGCCGACGATGGGCAGCGCTGGCAAGTAGGGGCGGCTCTCAGATCACTTTACACACGGTCACTCCTCAGATAACTGATTAAAATGTATGGGCTTTCTCCTCCTTCCTTAGATTGAAAAGTGAGCCGGGGACATACTGGGGTGATGATATAGTTTTTCAGGACGCTCTGGAATACGTGAGCATCTCTGTTTTGGATGAGAACCTCGACATATAGGAAAAGTTCAGGTTGCTCTCAAATGACAACCACCTTGCCTAGGGTGCTTAAAGGATGAATTCACTTTTAAAATGAAAATTACCCCATGATTTATTCTCCCTCAAGCCATCCGAGGTGTATCTGACTTTCTTCTTTCAGACGAATACAATTGAAGTTATATTAATAACCACCCTGATGCTCCCAAGCTTTATAATGGTAGCGCACGGAAACCACCTGTTTGAAGCTCAAAAAAATGCATCCATCCATCATAAACGTACTCCACGTGGCTCCGGGGGGTTAATAAAGGCCTTCTGAAGCAAAGAGATGTGTTTGTGTAAGAAAAATATCCACATTGTAAAGTAAAATAATTAGCTTTACGGCCAAACGGATTCTATTTGCGTCTAAAGCGTAATTGACGTGACATAGCGTAGTATGTCGTGTAAGTTACGCTTTAGACGCAAGTAGAATCGGTATGCTAGTTATTTTACTTTATAACGTGTTAAATATGGATATTTTTCTCATACAAACACATTGCTTCACTTAAGTAGGACTTTACGTATGGAATACGTTTATAATGGATGGATGCACTTTTTTGACCTTCAAACTGGTGGTTTCCATGCACTGCCATTATAATGCTTGGGAGCATCAGGGTGATTATTAATATAACTGATTGTATTCATCTGAAAGAACAATATGCCTAGGTATACACCAAGGATGGCTTTAGGGTAATCAAATCATAGGGTAATTTTCATTTTAATGTGAACTAATCCTTTAAACGCTAGAGCAGAGGTGGCAAACTCCGGTCCTGGAGAGCCTCAGTCCTGCGGAGTTTAGCTCCAACCCTGATTAAAAATTCACCTGCCTATAGCGTTCTAGCAACCTTTCAAACCTTGATTAGCTTGTTCAGGTGTGTTTGATTAAGGTTGGAGCTGAACTCTGCAGGACTGTGGCTCTCCAGGTCCGAGATTAGCCACCCCTGCGCTAGAGAAAGCTTTAAAGAGTTGGGTTAGTTTGAAGTCAAATCGTATTTAGTTGCAGTATCAATATATCAGTTGTTGGTTTAAGCCCAGAGTATACTTCGGGCATCTGCGCACCGTCCACATGATGTAATTTTCGTCATCAGGAGAGTCCACTGACCCAACTTTTGAGACTGCGCATACAACAACGCATTTGCGAGTGACTTGAGCGCTTGAAAACAAAATCCACTAGTGCGCAGGCGTTGAACGTTTCTTTCCTCGCTCATGGCCAAAGGAGTATACTTTGAAAGGTTTGCACACTCAACTGTGCGCAAGATGGAGCAGAACATGGAAAATGAAGTATATGCAGGTTTTTACTCTTTATCTGTACTCTTTTCTAGGTTGTACCGGAATTGACTGAAGCCCTGAAAAAGTAAGGGTACTCACCTGGAGAATTTTACTGGGAACCTGCCTTAATAAGCTACGAGCTGATGCTCCACCGATCTTTGGAGATTGATTTTCCTCCAGAACTTCCAACATCTAATGTAGACACCAGACCACTTCTTTTAATAAGAGTTCAGTGACACATGGGCTTAACATAACTGTTGTTGAAGACTAATCCAGGGTTATCAAATTCTGCTCCTGAGTTCACCATCAACCCTAAACAAACACACCTGTACCAGCTAATCCTGGACACCCCTGCTGTATACTGACCTCAGTGGAGAAGAGCTCATTTATCCAGCAGTTGTGGAAGTAATTTGCTGTTTGTTGTATTTTAACAAGGTAGCTATGTGGCCTTGGATGTTCACCGAAGCGATCCAATAAATCTACTTCTGCTTGTACTCATCCTTTCATTTTCTGTTTCTTATTCACTAATGACTAGTATACTGGATATTTTGGCATTCTGCAAAACAGAACATACCTATGCACACATTTTCTACTACAACAAATTAAACAAAATGAAGCTGAATGTTTGAGTTTGAACCAACTTTTAATTGCTTGACAATCTCTCCTATTATCAGTTTATAAAATCCCTTGTCAACGACACAGGATTAATTTGCCTCAGTCAGAAAGCAGATAGATCTTTTCAAAGGCTCATGCTGTTGGGATGGGGGTTAAGGTTTAGGGTTATGACAACATTCTAACCATAATTTCTCATAAAAATCTTCTAATACTGTATACCTGAAATGTTCGCCTATCATTTGCTCTCTGTGTTTTAAAAATACTTGAGTTTAGCACTTTTTTTCCTCGCATAGAATTTGAATACAAACATCAGCATCAGTAATGTAAGAAAGGCAAAGGTAAGAAATTTGGCTGAATCACACAGCTTGACACATTTGAACACGGATCAAATGTAACCCTGCAGCATTGGGGGAAAAGGACTGTACATTGTGTGTCAGTTACATTTCGTACAAATTAACAAATCGACAAATAAAAACTCCCTCCCACGCCACCCTGAATGAGAACACAAGTCTTCCAGCCACACTCCGATATTGGTCTACCGTCTAAAAGAGTGCGTCTTTGCTGGTTTCATACACCACTCGCCCAACAGACACACTGAAATTCCTGAAGAATCTTCCAATGATGGCTCCCGAAGTACCTCTCCCTGACTCCTTGGAAGGTTGTGCAATTTTGGCAGGAGTGGCACACTTCAAGTGCTCTTGCAGAGTTGGAGAGAGCGAGAAAGACAGAGAGAAAGAGAAATGTGCATCTGTAAGAAGGGAACATTGCATGAGGTGGGTAGCAAAGGGCATTATCCTCATGTCACTTCCTGTGCCCCTTTCTGAGAACATGAAACCTGGGAGTGAGTATCAGTGCTGTTTAACACAGAGAGAAAGACAGATTGGCTGTGTCCGAAACAAAAAGCAACAGCTGCCCAGTTAATGTTTGTACGTAGGTACACCCCATTTCCTCACGGTTCCTCAAATCCAACAGACAAGTGACCAATCCTGAGTGGTGACGTCACTACATGCATTCTACCAGCGCGGTTGGCTAACCGTGCTGAGAATTCCAGGACAAGAACAGTTTGTAATCATGCTGTGCCGAACCAAGCTCAAGTAAAAAAAATAACTAACAAACGGTTTCTTAAAGTTCTTGGAACCGTTCAAGAGTTGCAGAAGTGCCAGATTTGAGGAACCTTGCCCTAAGGTTTCAGACAGGCTTCAAAAACCACATAACCTCACACCTGTCAATCTAAAATGAATTTTAAGTGAGCTTTAGAGATAACCAAGCAAATATTTAATGAATACAATGCCTATTTCTCTAAGTTACTTCTTTCAGCTTCCATCAGACACTTTTCTTTCAACTACTGAACCACATGCACAAGGTTGTAGGATATCACAGACGGGAAAGATACGTCTAATGTATTGACCAAATAGAGGCATTTCACTAGTAGGGGCGTACCAACTTATGAAATAGTTCTGCCGCTAGTCAATGCGTTTGGTGCGTTAACATTGTTTCCCAACCCTGTTCCTGGAGGTACACCAACAGTACACATTTTGGATGGCTCCCTTATCGGAGTCATTATTAAAGTGTTAATGAGTTGAATCAGGTGTGCTTGATTAGGAAGTGTTCTGAAATGTGTACTGTTGGTGTGCCTCCAGGAACAGGGTTGGGAAAGCTAAACGGACATCTACGATGGTTGATGGGTTGTCCAATCCTACTTCTGGAGAGCCACCTTCCTTCTTCCTTCAACCCTAATTAAACCAACTAATCAAGTTCTTTGAGGACCACCAGAAACTTCCAGTTTTGGAGTAGTTTAAGCTCTGCAGGTAGGTGGCACTCCAGGAGAAGGATTGGACAACCCAGACTTAGAGCATTCAAATACAATTAAATTTTCCAAACTGCCAAATAACTAATCAAGTCGCCCACAGGTTGACAGGAACTTAAGGCTGGAATACACTACATGAGTTTAGCCCAGATTTTTGCCACCCTGATTTACATTCTGGAGTCGTTGATGCAAGTTGCCGAAAGTCAGAAAATCAAGTTTGTGTGTGATCAGTGTGATCCTCATGATCCTCAGTGTATGATGTGCAATTTATTTCCTGAAACTATTTTCAAAGCTGTGAAGTGAATGATGCTTACGGTCAGATTTACTAAACAGGGCAAATTAGCGCAATTCCAAATAAGCACCGATGGGAGTGGAGAGTTCTGCCCATGATCTACTGACAACGCGCAAATTAAAGAACACAGATGCAGTCAGATCATTTCCATAATGACCAACGCAATCTACCAAGAGTAGAGCAAAATAGCATCTGGTTTAAGACATGCTTTTTTTGAGCGGTAAATAATGGCGCAAATACCAGTAAATTGACTAGCTTAAACCTTAGTAAATCACCTTGCATGATTAATTTAAATACTCTCCCCCCATAAATTTTGTGTCCCAAAGGGAAATCCCTACAAATGCATTTGCAATAAGGTCAAACACAAAAATAACTGTGTCCATGCCTTTTCAGCACTAATTTTTATACTGCGTGTCTTTAGTAAATCCTAACAGTATTTTTTTTAACGCCAAAAGAGGGTTTGTACTGGCGCAAGCTGTTAGTAAATCTGGCCCTTAGTGTTTTTAAAATATGTTCAGATCTTAAAAGGTGTGTAGTGCATTCTATGGAGCCCCTAAAGGGACATGGCGGTGGAAAAAAAAAAAAAAAAGAAACCTTTTGAGCTCTATGTGAATGAACGCAAAGTTTCTCGGGGGAACGCAAAACAATTGCTAGAGAACGCAAAAGCATTGTCCCTTTAGGGGCTCCGTAATATTCCAGCACAGGACGGGACAACTTTTTGCACCATTTGTGACAATCCACAAGAATCTGGTGAAAAAAAGCAGGGATGTTCAATCCTGCTTCTGGAGAATTACCTTCATGCAGGGTTTAGCTCCAACCCTTATCAAACACAAATGAACCAACCAACCAAACTAAGGTTTGCAGGATTACTTAAAAACTACAGGAAGGTGTGTTGGAGCAGATTTGGAATCAAACTCTGCAGGTAAGTGGCTCTCCGGTAGCAGTGTTGGCACGGAGTCATTTACATTGATTCAGCAAATACTTGACTAGTCACACTCTTTCAGTAGACAGGATGTTCCACAAACATTGGAATCAGATAAGCCTTGATGCCTTCCTACCTCAGATACTGCCAGTAAAGGCACCATTTTTCAGTTTTCGGACACAGCCAATGAGTAAGTGATATACAGAGAGAGGCCAAGAGAGAGGCTGCTTCAGCTGGTGTTGGTGGTTACTGTCCCACACTTCATGCTTTATGTGTCTGGTATATGGCTCAGTGGAGTATCTGCCGGCTCCATAAGCCTGTACTTCTCCTCCAGAGATGGCTCGGTCCCCTGCAGGTGAATTAGTGGCTTGGTCTGGAATACACCCAGACTTTCCTGGTTTCTCTTGTTGTATATGTTCACCCTGTGTTCCAGTTCCGGACTGGCCTTCACTGACCCTGCCGGACTGGGCAATTTAAGGTTGACCGGGTCCACCCTGCCTTTCTGCACTAGGCAGGAGTCCTCGGACAAGGAAGAGAGCAGCTCCTTGACCACCGCGCTGGGATCGTGGACGCCCGGTTGCGTCCCGAGGGTCAAAGGGCTGCAGTATGGAGGAGGGCAGCAGCGCTGGCCGCTGTAGTCGGAGGTGGAGGCCTCCCGTACGGTAGAGCTGCAGTCAGTTGTGGAGCCCAGCGTGTGGCTGCTGATGCTGTGCTGCCGGGCCGTGAAGCTGCAGCTCGACCGGGACATGGTCGTGCTGGATGCTTCACTTACAGAGCTGCCTGTGCGCTCCTGGCCACTTCCCGGGCCGTCGGCACTAACAAGGGAAGGCGGCAACTGGTTGGGGTTGGTGGGAAGGTGGACATCGATGGCTGCTGTGGTTATGACACGAGCACCAGGGTCGGGCACTCCGATGTCTGTATGTACAACAGATGGCATAACTTAGTGAATGAGTGCCATACTAAATATTTAAGCACCACTGACAGTGGTCAACTGATATATCAGTCAGACCATTTGTGACCCTGGACCACAAAACCAGTCATAAATCGCACGGGTATATTTGTAGCAATAGCCAACAATGGGTCAAAATTATCGATTTTTCTTTTATGCCAAAAACCATTAGGATATTAAGTAAAGATCATGTTCCATGAAGATATTTTGTAAATTTCCTACTGTAAATATGTCAAAAATGTATTTTTGTAAGTAATATGCATTGGTAAAGACTTCATTTGGACAACTTTAAAGGCGATTTTCTCAATATTTAGATTTTTTTGCACCCTCAGATTTTCAAATAGATGTATCTCGGCCAAATATTGTCCTATCCTGACAAACCATACATCAATAGAAAGTCTATTTATTCAGCTTTCAGATGATGTATAAATCTCAATTTCAAAAAATTGACCCTTATGACTGGTTTTGTGGTCCAGGGTCACATTTGGCATTTCAAGATTATCAGCTATTAATTGAGCCTGGTTAGTTGAATTTCAAGTAACGTTTGTACAAATGTTTAATTTCAGTTACTTTACATCTCATTTGTTTAACTTTTTCAATTATATACTTGCATACTTAAAGGGACAGTCAACATTTACTCACCGTTAAGTTGTTCCAAACCTGTATGAGTTTCTTTCTTCTGTTGGACACAAAAGAAGATATTTTGAAGAATATTGGTAACCAGTTGACGGTAGCCATTGACTTCCATAGTAGGAAAAAATACTATGGAAGTCAATGGCTACCATCAACTGTTTGATTACCAACATTCTTCAAAATATCTGTTATGTTTAACAAAAGAGAGAAACTCAAACAGGTTTGGAACAACATGAGGGTAAATGATGACTGAATTTAAATTTTTTGGGTGAACCATCCCTTTATTTAATTATATAGTATATATTTATATAGTTATAATTATATAGTGTATATTTCAACATTTTATGGGCCATGTGCCAGATTGCTATCCAAATATTGGCATTGGTTATTGAAAAAATGTATCAGTCGACCACTAATTTGGATGCATGCATCCAATTTATGCAAGAAATGGTGAATGCATGTCCTGATTTTGCCAAATTAGATGCGTTCCTGGATATATAACACATTTTGTTGATCCTGGAACAACATTCCTGTCCAAAAAATAAATCCTAACCATACACCTAACCCTACCCATAACTTTTCCATAAAATCAGAGGGAAATGATAGGTGAATAACACTTGACGTGGAAGCAAGCCTAAACTTGACATAAACTGTAAACTTGTCATTCAAATCTGATTGGAATGTTGTTCCAGGATCAACAAAGGTGTTGATTCCGGAACATGTTGCACTTGGTAAAAACAGGTTCTGCGTAGATGCATATGCAATTGACATGCAAAAATGTTATGCAAAGATCAAACTCAGGAAAAAAAGAACATTGTATAATAAAAAATATTAAAAATATAAACACATATAATCAAAATATAATTTAAAAAAGCAATAAATAAATTTAGTGTCTTACCGCTACTTGGCTCACTGTAGTACTGACTGATGTAGTTATTCATATCATCCTGAACAACACTCTCTGAAACAAAACAAATGTTAAGTCCATCACAGCATCATGTGATCTGATGACAAACCAAACAAACCTAGTAACCTTTTTTTACTAAAGTTTTTTTTCTAAATCATTTTTCTCATTTCACTGCTTTATAATAGGGCTTAAACGTTTATTAATAACTATGTAGTGAAGCGTGCCACAGTGTAACGTTCTGATTTTGGCCACCCTCATCTGCTGCTTGGCCTCCTGACCCATAAAGAGGCTGTCTGATGTGGTTGTGGCTGTAGATGCAGCGGAGGTCATCGGCTGGGTAGAAGGTCTTATGATCTGCCTGGCAGAGCGAGGACTCGACTGCACTCTAAGTGCCATCCGCACATCTCTAGAGACAAGACCCAACTCACAGCGCCTTTTTAAATTCATTTTTACTGTTTGAAATATTCATCAAACAGAGGCTCGGGAGGAGATGGGGAGCCGACTAAAACACCAGGAAGACAATCACAGCCGAATAAATAACACATGAGGATGAAGACGACCACACACACATTTTTACTTCTTCCAGAGAGAGAGGAAAAGAAAGAGTTAATATGACAGTTAAAATGTACAATTGCAAAAATACCATTGTATTGCTTAGGGTCAAGCTTTGTAATTTGTCCCACAGACATTGTTAGCAGACTTAGGGTATGTTTACACGACACTGTTTTCAACTAAAAATGTAAAACTTTTTTTTTGCGTTTTGGTGTTCATTTGCACAGCAATGGCATTTTGGTGGCCTGAAAATGCAAACATTTGAAAACGGGTTTCAAAGTGCAAGTTTTTATAATGCTACCGTTGTATCTCCATGTAAACGCAAATCATGCACATGCGTATTACATGTTTTTTCTTTCCACCTTATTTTTTTTTTTACATGCAAGTAAGGTGTTTTCTGTGAATGTGCGAGACTTCCAATTTATTAGCCGCTATAGGGAAATAATGAGAAGAATATCAAAGTGCAGTAAAATGTAAAAATAAGGTGGATAGACGTGTGTTTGGCGCGAGTGGCCTACAAAAGGTTCAAACATTCACTGCATATGCGCAGGTGTGTAGTCTTTCTTTACAAAGTGACATTGCCAACTACTTGTCTGGCATGTGTAATACAGCGTTTTTATTCAGTTTAGGCTTTGCCATCTGTACAAAGAAAAGACTTTTCTGTTTTTAGTACATCGTTGTCGTGTAAACGTACCCTTAGATTTACACCAGACTGGAATACAGTTGCATGAGAAAGTATGGGAACCACTTGCAGAATCTGTGAAAATGTGAATAATTTTAACAAAAGAGAGATCATACAAAATGCATGTTATTTTTTATTTAGCACTATCCTGAGTAAGATATTTTACATAAAAGATGTTTACATGTAGTCCAAAGACAAAAAAAAAATAGCTGAATGTATTAAAATAACTCCGTTCAAAAGTTTATGAACCATTGATTCTTAATACTGTGTGTCATTACCTGGATGATCTACGACTGTTTTTTTTGTTGTGTGATGGTTGTTCATGAGTCTCTTGTTTATTCTGAGCAGTTAAACTGAGCTCTGTTCTTCAGAAAAATCCTCCAGGTCCTGCGGATTCTTTAGGACTCAAACACAACTACTAAAAAAGGTTCAAACATTCACTGATGCTCCAGAAGGAAACACGATGCATTAAGAGCCGGGGGGTGAAGATCAAAGTAAATTGTACTTGTACTAATTGTCTTCCGGGAAACATGCAAGTATCTTCTGTTGCTTCCGAAGGGCAGAACTAAATGAAAAGAAGAAAAAAAAAAAGATATTTCAACAAAATAAGAAAAATTTGGACATCTTCATCCTGTTCAAAAGTTTTCACCCCCCGGCTCTTAATGCATAGTGTTTCCTTCTGGAGCATCAGTGAATGTTTGAACCTTTTTTAATAGTTGTGTTTGAGTCTCTCAGTTGTATTCAGTGTGAAAAGACGGATTTCAAAATCATACAGTCATTGTTGGAAAGGGTTCAAATATGCAAAAAATCCTTGAAAACTGAAGAATCTGCAGGACCTGGAGGATTTTTCTGAAGAATATTGGGCAGTTTAAAGGTGCAGTATGTAAGATTTCTGTCCGCTAGAGGTCGCTAGAGGCCTATTCAAAACAAAGGCGTAGCTTGATGACGCCAAGTTTGAGCGCGGAATCTTGGGACATGTGGTCTTCACCTCACAGCCGGTGGAAACAATCGGGATAGGACTCAGGAAGAAATCATGTTCATGGATGTGATTATTAACGTTACTGTAGTATGCAGCAGAGCAGGACCGAGTGTTGTGGGAGCTGAACGAGGCCACTGGAGCGATTGCGCAACACGCCTCACGAGCAGCAGAACTTTTATTATGTCACAGTCGCCGGCACCGCTTCCGCTTTTCTGGTCATGAGTATGAGGTAACACAGCTCTGTTTATCATATTAGATACATTTGAGAGTGTTGAAAATGATGTTATAACGCTACTCTGTGCGTTCGCTCGGCGGCTGCTGTGAGACACTTGTTTGAGACACACTGCAGTAAGATAGATAGATTTTAGAATATCATATTAAATGCTGGATGGGTTGTGTTGATAAATGGCACGCAATTAATTTTAAAACGTATTGTATGATGGAGAAAATTCTGTATTACTGTTACTAAAAATAAAGCTGCATCTGATTATGCTATGTTAGCTACTTGACAAAATAGTGTTTTTCTCTGAGGCATGGTAAAGCATGGTACTCGCAAAAAATCAAGAAAATTAGATTTAAACAACAAGACTAAACGTGTTGAGCTATATAACAACAATTAGTTTTCGGACTATAAATGTAACCAAACAGTTTTTCCCTTGTCTATTAAAACATGTAAATATTAAAGCGTCTTTGGTGTTTCCATGGTTTCTACAAAATAAAACTGGAAACCGAGGGTAACACAAATTGACAGGTGACTCCTCACACGTCCCGGAGCCTTGGTTAAAATTGCAATTTTCTCACTATTTACAAATAGTTGCAAACATTTGGGATATTGTAAGTACTCAAGTGAACAAAATATATAACACTGGTCTAGTGGTTTTTGGATATTTTACTGCAAAAATCGTACATATTGCACCTTTAACTGTTCAAGACAAACAAGGGACTCAAAAAAAAAAAAAAAAAAAAAAAAAAAAAAAAAAAAAAAAAAAGTCGTAGATCATCCAGGTAATGACACACAGTATTAAGAACCAATGGTTCACAAACTTTTGAACTGGGTCATTTTAATAAATTTAGCTATTTTTTTGTCTTGTGTACTAGATGTAAACATCTTTTATGTAAAATATCTTACTCAGGACAGTACTAAATAAAAAATAACATGCATTTTGTATGATCTCTCTTATTTTGTTAAAATTATTCACATTTTCACAGATTCTGCAAGTGGCTCCCATACTTTTTCATTCAACTGTATGTGTATGAGATCTTTCTTCATGTCTGTCACTGCAAAAAATCATTATTTTTGCCTTATTTTCCAGTAAAAATAGCCAAACATCATTAAAACAAGATAAATTCAAGTGGGAACTTGTTTTCATAGAAAATATTTTCAGTTAAGTTTATTTTTCTAACCTCACTGGCAGTTTTTTCTTGTTTTAAAATGTCACAAAATGTTACATTTATGTTTGAAACGAAACAGCGCAGCTCTGAAATTTGACGCTGTCAAATCTTAATCATTTTATGAACTCGTTTTATTTATTTTTGGTGTCTCCGTCCAGTATTTCAGGAATCTGGTTCCTGAAACTAAGCAGACTTTGAGAGCGATGATTCAACATGATCATGTCACGCAGTATCTCACTCGGCACAGTAAATTCTCATCTGAACCACAGCGGAGATAAAAGAGCCCTCGCTCTCGCTGAACTCTGACAGGTAGCGGCCACGACTTCAAAAAGCAGCTCTTTAAAAAATGAGATCACTCAGCAGCTCCTATATTTTTTGTGTCTTTGTCTTCTGTGCTTAAACGCATCTAACTCCTGTCTTTGAGGCGCCAAATGTAAAATATGGCCGCTAAGATACGAGCCCTCAGGCAACCGTCACTCTGTCTCCTCTCCTTCGCTCTTCTGTCTCCAGGGGTCGGCCTCTGCTTTGACAGCATTTCTGTCCATGTGCCGTTTAGAGGAAAAAGCCGCGGGCTGGCTCCTGGTGCCCACATTTCCCACAATCCTCTGGGGGATGAAGTGTGGCTTGCACGAAGACCATTGTGGGGTTTTTCAGGTTAAAGGAACAGATGTTTGTGCCATAGTTGAATACTCTTTCAGGAGGAACAAGGCCCAATGCACAGAGCAGCCTGTGTGTGTGTGTATGTGTATAACAGCTGTACTCCTGTCAAACAGATCCCAATGTGACCTGACATAATGTGGCGAACATTATAGCGGTCTGTTATAATGGGATATCATACGATCTGTCCTGCTTGTACTGTCACAGTAAATACTGAATGGATGTTGTTGTCTGTGTTTAGAGCTAATTTAATGCTCAGAGGAGAATCATGGTGGGTGAATTGAGAAAAATGAACAGTTATAAAAATTTATTACTGGCCCAGAAACTGTATTTTGCATTATTTGTATGAAATGCACACCCCATGGTCATGGGGTTTGTGGGATATAGTTTGTCTATCTGTCTATCTGTTTATTAGGGCTGGGACGATACACCCATCTCCCCGATTCGATACTATCACGATATTTGGGTGTCGATATGATATGTATTATGATTTTTAAGAATTGTGATTCTTAATGTTACGAGCAATAGCACAAATACAATTGAACAAACATACAAATAAACACTGTTTTTCAATTTTTTCAAGTAAGTCTAACAGTAATTTTCAGGTAGATGAAATGAATCAAATGTAAAATAGCACTGCATAGTCTTCACTGTATAAATTAAATAAATTAAAGTTACAAAAAATATTCACTCAAGAACAAGTGAGTGATTTTTTTCTTTGTCCTTTGTTTGATTAACATTAAATGACAGACAGCAGCAGGTTTATTAGGCTGCTGTCACTTTAAGAGCTGCACGGATCCAATATACTGTTACACATGCGTTTTATTGTTATTGTTTTATTTTATGCGTTTAACTGTTTATGTGCACTTAAGATATAACAGACTATGTTTACAAGGATACTCGCCGAAACTGGCATTTTTCGACGTAATTTTGTGTGAATATGTCCGTTCAAGCGCAAGAAGATGTGAAAGAGAGCTCAATTCAGCATTCGCACGCTGTCTGAGAAGGCGCGAGCTTTGGATGTTTTCACACAAAACTTCTCACACTATTGAATCGAGTTCTCTTTCATGTCTTCTTGTGCTTCTTGTATTTAAATTGGCAAGGCTTAAAGGAACACTCTACTTTTTTTTTGAAAATAGGCTCATTTTCCAACTCCCCTAGAGTCAAACAGTTGAGTTACCGTTTTCGAATCCATTCAGCCGATCTCTGGGTCTGGTGGTACCACTTTTAACATAGCTTAGCATAGTTCATTGAATCTGATGAGACCGTTAGCCGTAAGAGTAACTGCCAGTGAGGTTAGAAAAATAAACTTAACTGAAAATATTTTCTATGAAAACAAGTTCCCAACGGACCGTTATGACCAAAGAGTTGCGATATTTTTCCTATTTAAAACTTGACTCTTCTGTAGTTATATCGTGTACTAAGACCGACGGGAAATGAAAAGTTGCGATTTTCTAGGCCGATATGGAACTCTTTGGTCATTTTTTTGAGCGAGATGCTATTGGTCTCATCAGATTCAATGAACTATGCTAAGCTATGCTAAAAGTGGTACCGCAAGACCCGGAGATCGGCTGAATGGATTCGAAAACGGTAAAACTCAACTGTTTAACTCTAGGGGAGTTGGAAAATGAGCCTATTTTCAAAAAAAGTGGAGTGTTCCTTTAAAATCACGTACTAATGATAAACGTTCGTGATGTAACACTGGCCCGACCGGGCAAGTGACAGTTGCGTCAACTGTCCCGAGCGAAGTTTACGCTGGCCCCGGGCTGCTGAAATAAAATAAGTAACTTTCCAATGCCTTTTCTATAAGCAAGGACTAAAATAAAGCAATTTAATATGAATTAATATCAATTCTGGAATCGTAAAAAAAAAAAAAAAAAAAAAAATGTAAAATCGCAATCTATCTATGATTCTGTAAAGATTATCTTTGGATGTCATCACTGTCTGTGGCTTTTCATGTGATTTAACTGCATTTTTTTTATATAAAATATGAGTGTTACATAATTCTGGCACATTTTAATTTTACTTTTGTCAGGTATCATGTATGTTTGCATAAGTATCACTTTCTCCACAGTGCTTTTAGTATTATATTAGTTTGTGTGCTATGTTCGACCATGTGGGGGACAGAAGAATCATATAAAGTTATATAATTGATACAGTAGTGTACTGAAAGTTGCCAGAGACATTTTAGTGGCACATGTATAAACGTTGCTGCATTTCCATTGCTGGTTTTAGTTCTCATTAAGACGACAGGGATAGGACAGGGCTGGGTACCTGGAGCAGGTCTTGATTCTCTGGTATTGGCGCGGCACTCGTTGTCAGATCCAGCGGGCCCCAGGCCGTCTATTTCCTGGAAGCTGCTGCTCTGTTTCCCCCATACGTGGTGGATCTGCATGGCGGCCTCCCGCTCAGCGGCCAGATCCAAATCCTGCTGCGCCAGGTGAGCCCTCAACTGCCTGATCTCAAACTGCCAGAGAAAAGAACAGAGAAAGACTGATATAGTACTGTCCAGGCAGTCACAATGAAATCAAAATTGACAATTCTTATTACAGTATTTATTATAAATGATTTATATGTGCACATCATTATTATTTTTTAATTCATGTGCCCTCGTTATCTTTAATCAAATCAACTCTCTCTTCCTCTTGCAGCGACATCTCTTCTTTTCTCTGATGACGTGTTTACTGCAGTAAAGGCGGGACAACCTGTCACTCACATGAGATCGTCCAATAGCAAACCACAATCATCCAATCAATTCCCCATGGACAAAATCAAGTCCAGCTCTGCATTTTTTCTTGTTCCAGAAGCTGTTTCATTCGGATATATGTCACAATAGGGAAGAAAAGACTATCGCGACTTCTGTTTCAACTTTAATCTGTATCAGTTGTATTGCCGTTTAACACAATTGTGAGCTCTTCCTTGTGTTAACTTAAAAGGTGACATATCATGAAAATCTGACTTTTTCCATGTTTAAGTGCTATAATCGGGTAATCTACCAACCCAGAAAACGTGAAAAAGGACAACCCAGTAATTTTGTTTTGGTAAGCCTTTCTCTGCAAGCATGTGAAAAAACAAGCCGCTTAGATTTCACTCCCCATGTGACTTAGGAAGGAGATCTTATTATAATATTATGGTGCAGCCATAATATGGTGCCGCCATTTTGTTTCTGCAAGTGAAAATGGTGTACCAGTTCTAAGGCCATGGCAAAAGTTGGAGCAAAGCATGCTAACTGTTCTGTCGTTGGCTGCACAGACGAGCACAGACACTATTTAGAGTCTTGTTAGCTTCGATAGCCTGCAAGTTGACCCTGGCAAGCTCGACTGCTAAAAAAGGAGCGTTTCTGTCAGAGCGATATTTTGGAAAAAAATATTAAACCATTCACAGCTTTTGATAGCAATGATAAAGTTAGCCTGGTGTGTATGGCTCTGTTTGGCAAACAGGTCCAATGCATAACATTTTTTTAAAGGGGTCATATGATGCTATTTTAAAAGTATTGTGTGTAATAGAATAGGTTAACATGCTTTTAATGTTCAAAAAACATTATTTTTTCACATACTGTACATTACAGCTCCTCTATCCCCAGTCTGTGTGAAACAATTCAGTTCACTGAAGCCTCGTCCTCTCTCTTTGCATATGTCTTTGGGCGGCATTATGCTAATATTTCACATTGTGAAGTGGACGTTTGAGGAAGTGATACCTGGATCAGTGTTCTCTGTTAGATAGAATAAATCCCTTCATGGGAGAATATGAGCTTTATAACATTGCAGATATTATACACGCACAAATAAATACATTACACACTAAAAGACTTGGAAAACATTAAAAAACATCATATAACCCCTTTAAAAATATTGTTTTCAATACTTAAATATCTGAATACATTTTTAAATATTTTTAAAATATTAATTTATATTAGTAATCTCATTTTATGTCATTAAGATCTGTTTTATATTATATATAACAGATTATAATGACAGAAAATGAGAAAGGAAAAAAAAAATGTATAGGAAACCTCGCTAAATTAAAAGTCTAAATCGACTGATTTTATTCATATAAAAAATATTAATATCCTCCTGGGACCCAGGAATAGACTTCTGTCCTCTGTAGTGGACATTATATTTTAGTGATTTTCTCTGACATCATACATGTCACAGTTGTAATATCAGGGCTTTGCAGAGATACCAAATTTTTAGAGGTTTCGCCATGACAACAACAACTTCTTGGTCTTTAAATATGACTGAAAATGAAAATTAGCACTCTTATGGAAATATGATAATATTGTTTTGTAATTATAATTTAAATCGGATTAATTTTCAAATTGTTTTTTATAAATCAACATCTCAGGAAAATGTTATGGGGTTTAAAATCAAAATATGACTCTGTTACGAAACAGGACATTGATTTCATACGTGACCTCTGTAGAGGACTTAAATCATGTTTATCAGGCATTTTGAAGTGAATAGGGAAAAAAATTATATATCAATATTCCTATTAATTATTAGATATTATTATGAAAATTGCCAATTATTACTCCCATTATTACACTTCTTTTTTCATTGCATGTTGCTCCAAGAACACATTAATATGCAAATTAGATACAGTGTATAGATACATTGTATTGAATGGGAAAACCCATGTATGGCTATTTTACCCACATATTGCATAAAGTAAAATGGTATATCAGTTAATTCCATTATATCTGTCATAACATAGTTGAGAATCATCTTTATACAAAGATTGGTTAAAAACAATCCTGAAGCCTAAAAATTGATCGGTAATTAAAAAAAAAATCCCATTGTTTTTGCCTATACATGTCATTTCATGTCATTTTATTTTGTACAAAGGCAAAATTTTGCATATTTGATTAGGGATCTACAAATAGTATATAATCTTAAATATTTCATTTATTATTTATTTTGTTGTTTTTATGTTTACCTTTATGAACTCCAGATTAATATAAATTAATCTAATTTATGTGACCATTGGAAAAACCTATACACTGAGAAGTTCAAAGATTATAACTCTTTAATTATAAATTATAATTATAGTTATAGGTAAGTACAGTTTTTTCCAATGATCATTCCTGATATTTAGAGAGAAGAGAGGTAATTAAATTAAATTGTAAACGATTGATTGAATTGATTGACTGATTTTCCATTGTTTTTACTGGGTTTTTTTTTTATGATTATACTTTAAAATAATTGTATGTTTGTAGTCTGTGTTTTGTATCGTTTTGTATATTATTGATCTAGCTTTCTATGCCTTGAAAGGAACCAATAAATAAAATTTATTATTATTATTATAGCTATTATTCTAATTACAATTGATTGAAATTATAGCTCTTTAGTTAAATCAAATATATTTATCACTGGCAGAATTACACAAACAAACTGAAACAGGATCTCTTTGCTACACCGTAACTCCGGCCAATACGCTTTATTTGTTGAATCGACGTCCACACGCTCGTCATAATTAATGACCTCTACTGTTCTCAGGGCCGCTGCGCTGATATATCGACAGGCCTCAGATCAGTTCTCAACACACATTTCAAGACATTTCTATCACAGTCTTATCTGCCTTCATCCCCAAGGAGAACAGAAACACATCTAGGGTAAATTGTGTATTTCAGTGGTGTGCATTGATCCCTGTCTGCGTTATCTGTCTGGTGGACCCAGGACAGGCTGGACGGGTCACGTGACTGCTTTATGTAATCCACTGGGTTGGATTGCAGCTTGAAACGGGAGCTTGCATCATCCAGTGGGACCCGATCAGAAATAAAGCATGAGCTTAGTACGGTTAAAAATATGAGATATTCAGGATGCATTGTGCCGTTGAGACACAATTCACATACATCAGAGTCTGTCGACATCAGTGGCATGTAATTCTAGACAGACAAAAAAATAAATAATTTTTAAAGTGACCCTAAGATGGTTCAGTTGCAATAAATATCTATAACTGATCCATCAAAAATGCATATGTACAGGTAATTACAGGTCCTGTCTTACTGAGCAGATGAAATTGAAGTGAAATTTGATTGTGTGTCAGAGTGCTGCCCTCTGCTGGTGAAAAGAGGGGGGAAGAGAGGGGAGAAAATAGAGTGCTGCAGTAATGATGTATTTTTGTAGGCCAGCCTGGAGTTTGCATCACACTGGATCCTTCGACAAAAACCCAATTTGGCTTTTGGATTATTGCAGAAAGGTCTGTGACTAACAAAAGCTTGTGATTCTTACATGTTTTTTTCATCATGATAATCTTCACAAATGAGCAATTTTATGAATTTTGAAGCCTAAATACAATTGGCAGAAGTCAAAGGCTAAATGTAGGCTATAAACAAACTACTCTATAGCCGCATGACTTCAATGTCACTGTCACTAAGCTTCCAACAACTCTTTTAGTCTTTGTTTAAAAACATTTTCCCTGAAAGTTTAAGTTAGAATAGTTTGCAAGAGTGCGATTATAAACACAACAAGGCTGTGAAAGCGTACTAGTGAGTGGATGAGTTTACCTGTTCGGGTGATAACGTTTAATGTTCGACAACCTCTGCAGTCCCACTTGTTAACAACCGCCTTTTACAAGACAAGTAAAAGCTTTAAAAAAAACACTGACTTCAGGACGATGTAACCGGAAGTGCTAAAATACTACATAATTTCCAGATTTTCGCCTACAAAAATACGTCATCCCTGCAGCTCTCTATGGCCATGTTTCCACCTGGTATTAAGATGCGTTTTGGTCAATCGGATCACAAGTGGACGACGCTAAATACAGGTCTAAATGGGGTGTAAAACATTTTGAGCTTGTCTACATTCAACTACTTCCAGAGGTAGTCAAAAATGCATTTGACTGGATTGCTTTTATAGTGTAAACGCTCATGTGGTTGGATGTGTTTGAACAGCCACAAAAGACCGCTTACTGAACACCTAAACATTATGGGAAGCACGCTAGCCAGACGGGATTTAAACTTTGTCAGATGAAGACCCAAGTTTAGTTTGAAGACGAAAAATGTACCAATCACAATGTTCTCTCACCATTCCTGATTTCTAACACACACTGACAAGTGTTCGGCCGGTCCTTCGTCTCCGGTTGCATTTATATGTAAATTGGACAAGCTTATTTTGTCCATTAGATTGAAAGATCTGGAAAAAAAAACATAGATTACCCAGCAAAACTCATCTTAATACCAGGTGGAAACAGGGCCTAAGATGAGTTTTGGTCGATTGGATCACAAGTAGACGAGGAAGACACATTCCTGTTTACACCTGGTATTTTAATCCGTCTCTTTTGTCCACTTTCGACCACTTCTGTCCTGATTTCTTCGAGGGGAGGGTTTATGGGAGGGTAAATGTATAGGCTTTTTCAGATCTTTCGATTTAATGGACAAAATAAGCTCACACTATTTACATATGAACGCGACCAGAGGCGACGGGAAAAACACATGGAGAGCATCAGTTTTAGTTTCCTCTCTGACATCCGCAAGACCAGCTGAACACTGAGTGTGTGTTAGAAATCAGGAATGGTGAGAGAACATTGTGATTGGTACATTTTTTGTCTTCAAACTAAACTTTGGTCTTCAGCCGACAAAGTTTAAATCCCGTCTGGCTAGCGTGCTTCCTATAATGTTTACGCGTTAAGTCAGTAGGTGGAGAGTAGGTGGTCTTTTGTGGCTGTTCGAACGCATTTGCCCACATGAGCGTCTACACTACGAAAGCAATCCGGTCTAATGTGTTTTCGACTACCTCTGGAAGTGGTCGAAAGTGGACAAGCTCAAAACGTTTTACACCCGTTTACACCTGTATTTAGTGTCGACCACTTGTAATCGGATTGATGAAAACGCTTCTTAATACCAGGTGTAAACAGGGCCAAAGAGAAGAAAGACCTAAAGAACTAGTGTTTTAAAGAAGTGTTTTTAGTACTGGCAAGAAAAACCTTTAATACAGGAACACAGGACATGTGGATGAGTACCTGTGCATCTGTAGGGACATTTAAAAATCTACCTGCATCCTTATTGCTACTGCCAAAGTAAGTGTCACTGACCTAATAAATGTGCTTTCTGTGTTATTTCGGTAAAGTAAAAGTAAGACAGGAGTGAAGAGTAGAACAGGAAGCTTTAGTTCATCATCACTCACGGCCTGTTCCTGACAGATCTGTGTGAGTCTCTCCAGCTGTTCTTCTCTCACAGCTTTGGTCTTCTCGTACTGCTGGATCTCCAGCTCCATCTCCACCTTCACCTGCAGCACGTACGCTACAGAAGAGAAAAGAGCAAATTAATGTACTTTCCCTGGAAGGTCCTCTGAAATGCTCAACAAACACTAACAAAAAAAGAACATGATATTAACATGGCTTATGTACACTAAGTCTGGGAAGATTTTTTTAATGTTTTTGAAAGAATTCTCTTATGCTCACTAAGGCTGCATTTTTGATCAAAAATTGAGTAAAATGGTAATACTGTTAAATATTATTACAAGTTATTGCTAAGTACCATGGTATTACATTCTGATATCATCACTGTACCATGATATCATCCATGATTAGGGTTGCAAAGGGGAGGAAAGTTTCCGGTAAATTTCCGGAAATTTTCCACGGGAACTTAACCTGGGGAATTTTGGAAATATTCCAGTTTGGAAACTTAACAGGAATTTATGGGAATTTATGAGAATTTATGGAAATTAATTGGAAATTTTGGGAAATTTATATAAATTTATAATATTTATATAAAATGTATCATATAAAAACATAAATATAAACATTTTGTTTGGTCATAACATGAAATAACAGTTATTTGTTTTTTTTGCATTCAATTAATTCTAATTTAGTAAATATGTAAAATATATTTTTATTGCAGCAATTGTTATGTGTTATTTCAGTGTCACATGATCCTTTCGAAATCACTCTAATATGCTGATTTGATACTCAGTTATTATCAATGTTGGAAACAGTTGTGTTGCTTAATATTTTTTTGGAACTTGTAACCTGGTTCCAAAAACGTGATTCATTGATGAATAAAAAGTTAAAAAGAACAGAATTTATTCAAAATAGAAATCTTTTCTAACAATATCACTTTAATATCACTTTTTATCAATTTCACACGTCCTTGCTGAATAAAAGTATTAATTTCTTTAAAAAAAAAAAGAAAAAAATTACTAACCCCAAAATTTTGAACGGTAGTATATTGTTACAAAAGAGTTCTATTTTAAATAAATGCTGTTCTTTAAAGTTTTATTCATCAAAAATCCTGAAAAAAGTATCACAGGTTATTAAGCAGCACAACTGTTTCCAACATTGATAATTGAGTATCAAATTAGCATATTAGAATGATTTCTGAAGGATCATGTGACTGAAAACTGGAGTAATGATGCTGAAAATTCAGCTTTGCATCATAGAAATAAATTATATTTTAATGTATATTTTTTAATGTATAAATATAAAACCATTATTTTAAATAGTTATATTTCACAATATTACTGTTTTTTCTGTATTTTTTGATCAAATGTCCATGTTATGGACTGGGGGAATGCACAGTGCATGCAGGGAGTGTGGCCTTAATAGCCCTGCAGTAAGAAGTGTGCTGTGTGAATGTGATTGAGGAATGTGCAGGGTAAAAAAAATCAAGTGAAATTGCATTAAATCTGGTTGTTTTAACCAAAATTATGCTGCAAGATGTTTTTTTCAACTACATTTAAGTACCCTGTTATAGGCTAATCTGCAATTTTGCAAATTCCCTGTTTATTCCCATTAATTCCCGTTAATTCCCATATATTCCCGTTAATTCCCATGGAAAGTTTCCATCTTTGAAAATTCCCGGAATTTTGCAACCCTATCCATGATATCATCACAATACTGTAAGAGCAATGTAAGGCAATGTCAAAAATGAGAAAATTATCCAAGTGATACAATTTTATATCAAGCAAAATCAATTGTTGGTCCCACTGCAAAAGAGAATATTAAATATTATTATTAATATAATAAAAGTAGAAATAATAATAAATACTAATATATATTTATCTGAATAGCTGATCTCTGTACTGAAACAGCTGATCAAATGTTATCAGGTTTAACACATAATGGGCAGCTTTAAAAAACAGCCAATTGTTTTCTGGAAACATACAGTACAACGCAGCCAATTGCTAACATCACCTCCATCCACCGCTAAGCGGAGAGACGGTTTATGCCTGATATTTCATGAATTGACATTAGCGTCTGTCTGACATTGATTTCTCTGGCTTGGCTGGGATTGTGCTGAGAGGGCCAAAGGCTTTCCATCAGGTGCTGCTGGCTCTTAATAAAGCCGAATCCACATGACCCCTCTTATCATCTACTTGCTTCCCATATCAATTAGACTCTTCTCACACTGGTACCATCTGCCGAGAGAACTCCCAGCATGCTTTGCTGCATGGCAATGTGTTGCTCAGTCCAACAATATTCTTCATATATTTCAGTATGAAATCACCATGAAATCAAAATGAACAATTCTTGTTGTTTTAATGGAATATTGCAGTATTTATTATAAATGATTTATACGTGCACTTTATCACTTCAAAAAGTTTATAAAAGAAACTAATCCATATGAATTGAGTGGTTTATATGTGAATAAGTTAAATTTGTTCATCAAATAAAGCGATCGAGTCTCCTCAGAAAATTTGGACTAAACCACTAAATTCATATGGATTCGTTTTACGATCTCTTTATGAACTTTTTGAAGCATCAAAGTGCCAGTTGCGTAGCTGTCTATGGAGGGACGGAAATCTCTCAGATAAATATATCTGCATTTGTGTTCTGAAGATGA